>JAJOHG010000326.1:0-28711 GCA_021029095.1 Phellopilus nigrolimitatus | reverse complement strand
AAATAGATTCGACGACTGCAAAGTTATAAGCGCTGTTTACGACCTCAAATGGAAGTCCACTACTTACCTCCTTTACGTGCACATGATTGCACACAGGGTTGGAGTGTCACCCTAATAGCGACGCATCTTGCTATCCGAAATCATCTGCATCTCATGAATCGATTGACCGTGGTCGAGCTCGCCGCATGGAGAGAATGCGGTCTTTAAGGGAGGTTCCAAATGAAAAGACTCTAGCACCGTGAGCCAGAGTTCGAAAGGAAGAGCCTGGCTCGGGCTAGACGGTCTCAAGAGTGACCAAGAATAGTTCGAAAATTACCGGTATGCTGCAGTGAGCCTGTGAGTTGTGATGAACCAAGTGAACTTTCAACGTTCGGAGAATGGGTGCCATTCGAGTTCAGTATATTGTTGATGAACAGCTGGTTGCTTGATGATACGCTGAAGCTTAATATGATTAGTTAGCGATGTTGTTTCATAGATACCTTGCAATACAATTTCATTCAAACAGCGAATAGCCCGAGTGCAGACCCACGCCTCCTGTTCTGACTATCAAATTTGAATGCGAGAGAATTGACTGTGTGATCCAAGAACGATCAGACAGATAAAAATGAAGTCACAAGGTCGTCGCGCAAGACTCTAGACAGGAGAGTTCAATATGCGCGCTCGGGCTCGTAGATACTGCGCTCATAGATGGTATTTTCCCAAGGCGCTGTAAAGTAGAAGCGGGTCTCGCCTTGCATCCATAATCGAAATATATTCTCTGTTCCTTTTTTCTCCTGAAGAATCACAGCTCCGAAGCACAGTGAGGCATAAACATAAACACACGAAAACACTGCACCGTGACTCCAGAAGCATATTGCCGATAACCAAAACAGAGATTCACGATACAGCACTAGAAAACGCGTCCGAGACTTCTGTCCGGAGATGTCCTATAGAAGTTGGAATGTTTCGCAAAATGGACTGATTTGTATGGAAGTAAATGGCATCTGTTTCGCGGGCTTAGATCGAGCATTTCAGTCCATCGTGAGTATTGAGGCTACAAATTAGGGATTTAAAGTAGCCGTGGCATTATCCATGAGAAAGACTAAGCGCATATACTCATAAAGCCTTTCCTTTTCGCGGTTGACTTGCAACTTTGTCCAGAAGGCGATTGAGTACACTAGACACAACAGGATACAGGACATAGCATCCTCATCGGTAGACACTCACCGATAGCGCGTCGAGTCTCAGGCTGTCAATTCTAATATAGCTAAATGATGGTCTGTGCCAAGTTCCCGGAAGAGATCCTAATGTAACAAAATCGCAGACTTCCATGACAGGGTTGAGTAGCTGTAACAGCGGAGCGGAGTTCAACACTCTCACAACTGGTGGTAAGTAGGCTCTGAGTCAGTGAGGCCTTGGGAGAAACACGAGTCTGAGACCGTAGTTATATTATGCATAATCGCACAGATCACAGATATCCAGAGTTCATTTCTTTGTCAACACGAGGGGTATATGGGAAACTCGGGTTAGAGTTTGTCAGACTAAAAAAGCAGCACAGGATCGGCGTCAAGTTGCGTGATTACATAATACGAAGACGAAGCAGTGGCAACGACAGCGACGAGCACGTTGACCGCGCTCTCGTGAGTCTTGACCGAACGACGCCCAAGTACACGACCAGAAAGGTACACGACCAGAAATGCCTATCAAGCATTTGGATGGTAAATGCTTGGTTCTGAATATGTGTTTCCTACTCTGATGTCCATGACCGCCAGGTTACCTGTCCGAGCGGAAGCATCTTCAGACGCTCCCGCTCTCTGTGCTCTCGGATTCGCGTCTCGGCATCGATGCTTCACATTACTTGCATCTTCTTCTTGATCTCCCGCCCTCCAGAGAGGCTCTTCTTGCTGCGACTGGTGGACCTCCTCTGGCCCTCGTGCAGCGTATCGAGTCTGACCTCCGCGTCCTCGAAAAACTACGTATCAAACCCGTCTTCGTATTCCCCGGCCTGATTCCAAACAAGAAGATGAGACAGCAAATGCAGCAGGAGTATGCTGAGTCTATGCGTGATAGACAAGCCGCTTGGGGAAAGTACGAACATGGCCAGGAGGATGCCGCAACAAAATTATTTGAGGGACGCGCAAATGTCGCTCAGTGGGATATTTGGAGGATGATCTTGCGCATTTTCAGACATCGTAATGTCGAGTATCTTGTTGCGCCATACGTTAGCTGGGCACAGGTGCGCACTTCATATTCACTATCTGCCATTAATTTGTGGTTTTGATTTTACTTTACGCGTTTCGTTGCGCCCGCGTCTGCTTTGTGGCAGCTTATCTACCTTCAACGACACCAAAAATCGTATATCCACGCAATATTTGGGCCTACCGACACGCTCCTCTATCCAGGCGTGGACAAACTTATCACGAGCGTGGACCTCTCATCTTCTACTCCCACTTTCACCTTCACCTCAAAGCGAACATTCCTTTCCGACCTTCAACTTACGGACGACCAATTTCTTGATGCAGGTATTCTCGTTGGATGTGAACACAGTCCTCCTTTCCCACCTACCGCCCATGAGTACACTCTCAAGGCGACGGTAGACATGGTCAAATACTACAAATCGGGTCATGCAGCTGTTAGCGCGTTCGCAGAGCACCCAGCAGTTAAAATGATTGGATACCATGAGCACTTTGCTCGGACGCGTAGTATGATTAAATACTCTTTGATTTTGTCCTCCGAAGGTTCTGTCCAGCCTCTTCCTCTCGCAATCAATACACCCCTGCCTTCTGGCGGACACCCTCCGCACCACCCGCACCATCCGCAGCACCATCCCACTGCCGCCGACATTCCTCAGGATTTACATGAAATCTTCACGAACCGTCTTCCCGACGAAGTCTACTTCTATCTCTCGCGTGGACTGCTGAGCCCACAGCCGCTTGTCTGGTTGACATCCGGCCAAATACTCGAGCCGCCGCCTCTCGACAACGGCGAGACGACAGAATATCGACGCTTCGTGAAGGAAGTGGTCACTGACGGGCAGACAGGCCCGCGTGCGACTGCTATTGCACTGATCAGTAACGTCGCACATCAGTACTGGAGTGGCCGACGCATCGCCGGCTGCTTTTGGTTCGATCCTCCGACGGGACCGCAAGGCGGGCCGAACAATCATGGGCAGAAAGCCATCAGTCACAATTCGGCACAAACAGCACAACTTGCTGAGCGTGTCTCGGGCTGGCTTGTTCCGTATTCACTTGTTGAAGAGGAATTGCGGCGCCAGAACGTGAGTCCGCACTATGTGAAAAAGATTGGCACATTCTCACATTTCATTTAAGTCTTCGACTATCGACTTTGCTCTTTGCCTCGGCGCCACCGCGTCAGAAAAGCTTGCGGCTCGGACGCGATCCAAAAAAGACAAAGCAGACAAGGCTGTCCACAACCAGGATCATGCACCTCTCGAGAAAAAGGATGAGGCTGTTGCAAACGTTATTTGGCGTTTCCTTGAGCTCCGTGGGTAAGTAACGCGCCGTGCTCCAAAACATCTGAATTTGATCATAACTCTTTTCTCCGCATTCATTTTTTCTTGCTCCTTGGAAATACAGGTTCCTTCTAAATTCCCACACCCACGGCCCTCTCGCGCGAGCGATGCACGCTGCCATCAAGCAGGCTCGAGTGAACGACAAGTTCCAAGATCCTTTATATCTGTTCTTGGAACTCGTTAGGGCGGGCGTGATGCATGGGCATCTCTGGTCTAATCGGGCATTTAGTGGCGGACCGAGCTTCGGCACCGGTGAGAACCGCGGACTTTGGCTCTAGGGTGCATCTGACATAATACGAGCAGACGACGAGAAACAATGCATGCTATTAGTGATGCGCGTCTTGAGCATCGTGCCCTTGAATTTCAAGGTGGGTTCTTTCCGACTTACTGTTTTATCTGAAACTCACTATCGCGACTCTGTGCCGGCCTCCTTGGGAAATCTATTACTTATATTGGAACTGATGCATTTTTAAACTCGGCACCGCATCCGTCTCTCCGTTTGTCCGTCCGTCCGTCCGTCCGCGCTTTCATCACGCCCGTGTTATGCGGTATTCCCATTGCATCTTTAGCCGCAACCGTGGTCGGCGCCTCTGTCACGAGAACTGCTGGTGTTCAACTCTTTCGTCAAGTCGCTCACGCGCGCGCTTCGAACACTGCTTGAAGTGGCATCACTCAACATGCTCCTTCGCGGAGACGCGAAGCGCGCACGGGACGATCTATTAGACATTGCGCTCTCCCTGCCCTTCCAGACCGATGTGAATACGGGCTTCGGCATCCTTGCGAAGGTTTATCTGGATGCGCTCACGCACATAAACAATCGCCAATGCGTACGGGACGCGAACGCGGAGGGCGTACGCGAGGCGAAACAACTCGCGCTTGAGATCTGCGAAGAAACGTTCCCTGGCGTTAAGAACCCGAAGGGCGAGGTTGAGCGCGGATTCCGGTTCTGGGACTGTGTAAGTGCTTTTTGCAGCCTAATTTCCGTATTTGGGTTCTGTATTGACGCACGTGTTCTGCATTGCCATCTCATCTCGCCAACCTGTACTCCCGTTCTCATGGCATCTTCTCGTCTTGTCCTTGCCTCCCCACACATCACCTTGTCATGCACCTTTGCACGGGGTCAGACGCTTACGGCGATGCGGTTGATGCACAGCGAGAAGGCGGTTCTGCCTGAGCTTACAGAACAGTTTGAAGCGGCCGAGGCCTGGCTACGGCCCATGAGACCTTAGGTACCCGTGCTTCGACTACATCTTTCATTGGAACTCGGTATTGGTATTGGTATTGCGGAGAGTGTGCGGGCTACGTTGATTATATAGGGGATGCGGGAACGATTCTTGGGCCTTGGGGGCTCGGCTGGTACATGAATTCGCTTGCTGTCATTGTGGATAGGCACTAGTGCTGCCGCCAGCGCGCTTGTTGGATGACTGAATGGGGAGAGCTTTGAGGAGATGGCTATCTGAGCTGGCGGGCCACGTCGACGAGAAGCGGAGTTGATTTGTACTGCTGGCGGAGGGGACGGAGATATGTAATGGTAGCACCGTATTACATGTATGAGTGCTGGCAGTGATTCTCTGTCTGCCTATATTGTACACTTGTGACGAGTGGGTTCCCATCGGAGACAAATGAGGGTGCGGGACCGAAAAAGGATTATCCTCACATGCTGTCGCTGCGCCCGGCTGTCCGACCGATGGACGTAGACCATGGGCCGGAGATTGCCCGGTTGATCTGTTTTTAGCGAGCCAATATGCCGGTTCTGGCGACCAAATTAAGGTTTCTTTTCGATGAATTCTTTTTTATTTCTTTTTACGAGAGCTTTCCTAAAGTACTTAACCCCATCCCGTACCGATCCTCCTTCCTTTCACTTCCGCGCCCCCCAGCCCAACTCCGTCCTCCTCGTCCTCTCGACGTCGCGGACGATGTTCAACGAATCAGACACTTCCCTCGTCATGGTGGGCAGCCCCTACCATCAACACTTCAACGGCAACGCATACAAGGGCACGCCCGCCGTCGCCTGCCCCCAGTTCAACACCCACCTCGTCAACGGCTCCGTCCACGAACGCTATCTTCGCCAGCAGCGCACCATCGAGATCATCGAGCTCGTCGAGGTTCCCCCTCCCACTCGCCGCGAGCGCATCTCTGTCCCTGGCTCCAGCTCAGCCGCTTCCTCGAGCTATACTTCCAGTTCGGGTTCTGGCGAGTCGGATGGCGAGTCCGGCATCGAGTCTTATTGCTCATCCGAGGATGGAGATGAAAAGGACCGCTCGTCCTCCTCGGAAGAAGAGGCCGAGCCTCCGCGCATCGACACCTCATATCATGCCCGCATGCGCCGCATAGAGCAGTGGCGCAGTGCGTACGCTAAAGCAGTTGGTACCGAGCTCGGTGTGTATTCCTTCCTCAATTTTACCAAGTTTGCTCTCTGATTTCGAGCTCCGTTTGATCAGCTCCGTCTCCTTCGCGTTCGAAGCGAAAGTACGGCTCGAATGACGAAGAGGATGATACGGTATGTCCTTTTCTTCCTTGCCTTCGCCCCGTTCCGTACGCCCAGCATCTATTATTATCCTTTGCTGGGAATACATACCTTTTCCTACTTCGTCGTGTCTGTATTCTTGTAAAGAACGTATTAGGCTGACTCCGCGGTTCTCGCGCGTTTTTCTTAGCGTTCCCGCTCGTCAAAGCGCTCTCGGCAGGTCTCCTCTTCTGGGTCAACCTCGACGTCAATTTCTGCATCGGCCCGGAGTGTCCATAGCTGTTCAGCGTGCGACGCATGCTTCCCTGACCGCAGAAGCCTTCACAGACACGGCTTCAGTCCTCGCACGAACGAGGCCTGCCGCGCCGCGGTGGAGTACGACTTCGAGCAGTGAACTGCTTGTGGATTGCCTCGCATTTTTCTGCTCTCACCGACACGCAGCGATTCCCTCTGTGATTTCTCAGCGCACTCCACTTTTTTTTCTCTCGTCCGCGACGATCGCCTTTCTCAGCACGTTTGCGCCGTGCATCTCCCACTTGCCGCCCTCGCCCGCTCCGCTCCGACCGTGTAAACCACGTCTGCTTCGGTGACACAACATACATCCATCGACTTCTTTTTCCCGCCTCGCTTCGTGCGCACGCCGTCCGCGGCTTGTCCTGAAATACGCTATGGGCCGATTTACGGCGCGCTAGACCGTTTGTGTTGGACGGATGCACGCGCTTCTCGCTTGCCGCGTCGCCCAGTGACCTCATTAATTGACTATACCTTCCGGATTGCGATACCTCACCTTCCCATATCAGCCCATATTCATTCATGGCGTGGGAGCGCGGGAGGTGAGAGGGGGGGCTTCGAATGCCCACCAACGCTGTGGGCTCCAACATCGGTGCAATCCAGCATCTTCGCTTCATCTACCTGCACATTTTTTAATCAAAATTATCATAATCAAAAGCCTGGTTATTTTTTCGTATGAAATGAAGTTTGTATATTTGGTACATATTTTTTTGTCTTCTTCGCTGCAAATTTTCCTAGTTTCAACCTCTTCGCCTTTTCCACTCGTCTCTCCATTCATGTGCCTTGATTGTATTCTCGACCCAATTCTTCCCGTCGTCACCACATCGACAACGACGCATACGGCGCCTTCTGTATTACTATCACTGCCTCCTGCCAGCTATCGTCTGCTATGTATACTTACCTCATATTAGTACCTAATTTACAGCCCTGTTGATCTGCTCAACAGCCAAGTTGCGCCGTCTTCGAATATATACGTTCCAGTGCTGTATGTGAGCCGCATAATACTGTGCATCTTCCGCATGCTCTGCACGCAGGAGGTCCTCGTGAGCGAAGCAGAAGGCCATATGCATGCCCCACCAAAACGCCGCCGACGTCTGTGCAGCTCTCATCCATGTCCCATGCTCCGACGTCTTCTCATTTTTTTTTCTCATCGCTTGCGCGGCGAGTGAGAAAACCGCAAATTTGCGTTGCTTCGAAGCGACCTAGCAGCGATGCATGCCGTCAGAAGGCTGTAAGGATCAGAGCACGTGCACGTGTACGTTAGCGCATTTTTTTGAGTCGGAAACAATTCAGTTCGATTTCCGATCTCGATCTGCTGCTTCGCCCGCGAGCCTCGTGACGAGCGGACGAATCCCCGCGCAAAGGGGCGCCATCGTCGCAAAGCCGAATTCGATTTGAAGGCGCGCAACGATAACAACAGCAGTCTGAGATCTCGGTTTGTCTGGGCGACCAAGCAACAGCGGTTCAGAATATACACGGATACGCAGCATCGGCGATCCAAATGCTCCTTTCGGCTCTCATCATTTACAACGACGCTCTCGTGTGCTCTCGAGGGCCAAATTGAAAGATCAATACAAAAATTTAGAATCTAAGCGCTAGGGACGACGGGGGACGCTGCTGAAGGGGCATGGGCGTAGCCGAGCCACCCGCTCGCGCGACATACCGGACTGCGACCTGCCTTCCGCGGCCGCGGGACGTGTGAACGAAGCGGCCTCGTGCGGGTCTGCATCAGCGCACCCCATCCACAGCGCAATTTAGAAGAAAAATCTTCGCTTTTGAGCCGCTTGCGCTTGGCTTGTTGTGGGGCTGGTCGCGAGTGCAAATTTAAAGACGTTCGTTTGCGCCATAAGGGCTTCACACGGTTGCGTTTGGGGGTTGGCTCGGGCGGCGCCTGCCTGCAGTGCATTAGACGTAGCCAAGGGACTGAAAGACTCTCACGCGCGAGGGCGCCGGGACCAATTATTGCCGCGAAAGGCTCGACGTTGCCGCTTCCCGTGCTAATTGATAAAATACACATTGCCTGCCAAGTGCTCGCCGTCGCATTTCAAACGGCGTACCTCGCAGGTCGGCCCGCGCTGGGACAGTGCGCGAGAGCCTTCTTACTATTAACGGGTTCTCAAAGGTCCCAGAGAGTCCAGGAAACATTACACCCGCGTCCGTAGAAAGTCCGCACAACGGAGACTTCACAGACTTTGGGTATAAAGTTGGAGTGTGCGTCGGGAAGCGGGATCGATGCGCTTCGTGTAAAGGCCAAGTAGAAGGCCTCGAAGCAAGCGTGGACGGGATCGCGAAGGCGAACAGCGAGTTCTCCCCGCAAAAAAGCGAAGTACCCGCGCAGATCATCTTCGGACTGCTACCGCGGTACATCGTCCCCTTTGCGTACATTTGCTTCTAGGAACGCAGCTTGACGTGAATAGGTTTGTGTTTCTTATTTATTTATTTTTTTCGTATGCACACCGCTTCCACGCCAAGAGACGTTACTCCGCGTGTGCCACACGTTTTGAATGGCGCAGCAGCTAAACTTGGTCTGTATATCCCTCTGAATCTGAAAAAAATGAGCTGCTGTATTTACGAGTTTTTAGGACCGGACCTTATGAGAACCCAGTTGGGATCTTCCAATTACATCAAACATGGTTGAAAAGAAAACTCACTCAAACTTACGATCGAGGGAATCCCGCATCCGAAGCCTCAGTGCGAAGCAAGGACTGTCTTCGACTTCAGACGCGCTCTAAAAAAGAATGTCTGCTTCTTGGCGTTTGCCATATCTTTTTACGGACATACCAAGATGATGTCAAAATCGACATCCTCGCTGTAAAGTCCGTTGGATTCCTTTCATCGGCCTAGTCATTGGCGGGCTCGGCAGAACACCGGAGTAAAGCATCGGAGGTGTGTTTCTGACGCATCTAATTGCCCGACAAGCGCGTTTGTCGACGAATTTGTCGACTCTTTTCCAGAGACCAGGGCGGAAACGGGGCTAGGGACTAGGCCCGGAATTGACTAAGGCATTGAGTAGAGTTGGAACAGGAGTTGAACCTGCAGATAAAGGCATAGCAAATTAAAGCGCTAAACCATTCTGCACATGCCACTTTTGCATCGGCATTGAGATGAATCGGGTTCATTCTCCCCGTGGTAATAAACTCGCCCTGTCAATCAGCGCAAAAAGCATTATAGCCCACACCGATACTCTAAGCTCCAGGTGGGGAAAGTGCCTTGTATGGAAAGACAGTTTCACCGAGCCTGAAGGAAGGTCCGATAATACAGCAAATGGGAGAATAAGGGCGTGAGTTTCTCCTATATTTACTGCTACGACCGACAGTCCATGGGAGGCGGATACGAGATGCGGAGAGAGGGCTCTTAGATCGCGTGAGTGTCGGTCGAAACGGTGAGGCAGCGGCTGCGCTGCGAGCAGATCTGCGACCATAAAAGTAGAGCGTAGCCACGCAGTGCCGGTGATGACACTATCAGCAGATGTGAGCATTTATAGCATTCAGACGAATGAGGCTGTAGACGGTAGATCGTTGCAATGACAAAGAGTAGTTTTTATAGATGATCGAGATTGCTGCTGTTCCGGTTACTTGGAAAATATGACTGATCTTCGAAATCAGGTATAAAGTTGTCTGCAACAGCTTCTTGGCTTGATCCTTTGGTAGTATGAACCCCAGGAGCCTCAACTGATGGGCTATTGCGGACGTGAGAGTGTTATCGAGATGCAGTCGTATACGGTACTCGTAAGTCCACTGATGGAGAGAACAAGGACGCTGCTGCCCGACAACGAACCCGAGACTGCCAGTGGGACTGGGTAGTAGTCACAGCACAGAGGGAATTGAACGCGACTAAGAAGTCCGGCAACGCAAATCTTGGATACGTCATCCTATAGTAATGTCTCAGATAAGACAAAAAGATCCGCGCTATGAGATCGACAAGATCGGACGCGAGCCACAGGCTCGTTGATTGTAAAAAGCCGAAGATTCTCAAGTAAGAAAAAAAAAATACAATACTTCCGAGAAGACTAAGCACCGATGTGCACGTAGATTATAATCTCTATGCGAAAACATGCACCGTTTCGACCAAGCTCGGGTTCCTTCGAAGCTCAACATCAGCTTCGCACGCAGCGGACCTCGATTCCGACATGGAGGTTGCCGTTGTCCGATGTAAGGCTGCCTGACCTTTCATCGCCTCCTTGAAACCAAGAGTCCCCCGCGAGCAAACATAGCCTACTTCGATTCCTGAGTCGTCTGCGTCTCATCTCCGAGGAAACCACGATGAGTCGATGACTACCAGATCCATTTGTTCAGACAGAGACGGTCCACCGGGTGATGCTGGTGATGCTGGGAAGAGCTCCTTTTTAGTGGTCACGAGTCAATGGACCACGCTCTTTGACACCAAATAATAGGACATGATCTCGAAAGTTTGTAGTAAACCATATACAATGGACATGCCGTCAAGTAAAAACGTTATTATGAACAAAGGTTTCGGTAGACGTTTTAGAACATGCACTTTCTTTTGAGTTTTTGTTGTGTTTTTGTATGACTTTCACTCCGCACTACATATTTTGAAGTTCAAATTACATGCATGTCGCTCATTCTGTTCCTGCGTGCGGATGATAGTAATCTTCTGAAAACCTGGACCTCGAACGCTCAAATACTCGCTCAGTTTAGACCAGTCGCCTGCTCAACAAGTGTGACATACGGAAAGTGCGACGTCTCCATCGTAGCCCAATACTTAGACAATCCGGCGAGTTAATCGGAGCCGGATGCTCAAGCATCGAAGGGAGCCGTCTCTAGATACGGAAACGGTCAGCTAGATGACTTCAAGTTCCGATGTATCGGAATAAAATAAGCGGGGAGTCGACAACTCCGTATTGGCCCCGCAAGGTGCGAATAATCACACACGATAATGTGGCTGCTCGCTGGCCAAGATCATTGGAAGTGGGGCAACTCCCATGTTTTTCGATCACGGGTGTCTGCCAAAAGCGCGGAAGTATATGCAGGTGACTTGAATGGAAAACGCAAAGAGGGAATAAGTGCAGCGTGGCAACCTGAACGCGTCATGACTTTCAGCATAAGCCTTCCAACTCACGCGTAAGGGGGCGGAGATGAAAATCGAGACTCGAGTGACTATGGTGGCGAAATGAGCACAATCTGAGAAGCTCGGCACTTTAATAAATGTAGGAGAAGGCTTAGCTAGACATCGCGGCACACTTCGTGTGATGGGAACCTGGGCCGCGATTACAAAGGTGCCCCCGAAGGGAACGAGAGCACGGAGACGTCCGAAAAACGGGCTGATCATTGCGGTGCTGCCAACAGCACATACGGTTCGCGGGAGAAGCACATCCACTGAGCGATCAAGACCGCGTAGGAACAGTTAATCTTATCTGTGCAAGGATTGAATATTGAGCATCAATCCTACAAGATAGCCGAACAGGAAGACCAGACGGGTCATCACAAAGAGCCGCAGCAGTTCGGCGTCGGATTGCTGAGACCAGGCGAGAGACGAGAGACCAATCCGAATGATCGGAGACTTCTCGCGGCCCTGTAGAGTTGGTTTCTTGAGGTTTCAAGTAGGTCGATGAAGGCGTGCTCGTGTCCGATGTATAGGCTTTCCTGTTGCATTCAGATATATACCTCACCTCCTTTTGATTGTGCTTCGAGCTGCAAGGCCGTGTTCTGCGCGCGCATGGATCATCATGCCACAACAGTTGACTCAGAGGCATTACTCAGACTAGGCTTCTGAAAGGCGGATCCAAATGGCCAACATTAAGTATAACATGGCAGATGTCTTAGAATGGAACCGCAAACATATGCTCTCAGGTCCCGGCTCCCGGGTAGCCATCATCTGGAAACACAAGCCACATTCAGACGAGACGTTGAGTAGTGAAGTACTGAGGGCCATATTAGATTGCATCAGCCGTACTTCCTGATTCCCGACTTGACTTCGAACTACAGGTTGATTAAAAAGGATTAGACGAGCGTACGCCCGCGGGATAGCTTGCTAGACTGCAATATCGCTTTGTAGATACTCACAGACATGGCGCGATCCAGGGTAAGCTGAAATCACTGGGAACTTCTTTCACCTCAACTTACTCCTCTTCAACTTCTTCCTCATAGCGACCATGGGCTGTCCGACTGTTCGTGCGACTCCGGACATCCACAAGGAGATATATGACCTCGCGGGTAGGTTGGCCCCTATGTAAATGCTCCGGTTTGCTTCTGTGTTGTTCTTCTCGGAGAACCAAAAATCAAGCTTAACAATTCATCGATGACAAGGATGCAAAATCATGCGCAAAGGTAGCGTCTCAGAACTCCGAAATCAAGCGTGCATTGGGCTTAATCGAGCAGGTAGGTATGATGGCAATGATAGTGGAACCGAGGGTGGCCGATATCGTGAGAGCGCAACTCTATGCACATACATTCGGTCGCGAAAGTTAACGGCTTTACATTCTCCGAATTCTTGTCCGGTCTCGCTCCCTCTCGGGCCCCAGCGCGTCGAAGATGTTGATAAACCTAAGCTATTTATAATGATGGACCGATCCTCCAGAGGATGACAGTGTGAGAACGGCGGAAAGAAAGTGTGGTAGGTTCAAGGCCGCGTGCATTAGTTTAAGCCTTTCTTGACCAGCAGAATTCGTGAAAGCGAAGCTTGTCAACAGCAAGAGAGGAGAAAGAACGGACTTGCACTGAGCAAATATACGAAGGTCCTGCTTCCACACGAGTTTGTCCGCTCAAAGGAAGCTTATCGTGGGAGATATGTGTCAAGTTGACAACGCGTGCTTCTCAACCTGCCTTCATCCTTGATATGACTACTATTCACCGGGGAGCATTCATTGTCATTGAGGGGCTCGACAGATCTGGGAAAAGCACACAGGCAGCAGCTCTCTTGTCGCATTTAGAACGCTCGAATGTTCCGGCAAAGCTCATGAAATTCCCTGGTCAGAATTACCACGCTCTCGCGTTCTCTTGCCGACAGGTCTGACAATGTGCACACCGTGCTTGTGTCTCCATTCTTTGCTTCGGACCCACAAGACAGGACGACGCCCATCGGAAAGATGATCGATGCGTACTTGCGTTCAGAATCGGACGTCGACGACCGCGCGATCCACCTCCTCTTTTCCGCGAACCGCTGGGAGCTGGCGTAAGTGAAAGCCGCCCTTCTTACTTGTACGCGTTTCCCACGTCGCCTCTTCTATTCGCGCCTTCCATCTACATCTTCATGTGTGCCCCCATCTGCGTCTCCGCTCATATCAACGCCGGTTGTACAGCACGAGCATCGAACGCGCACTCGCCGAAGGCACCACGATCATTTGTGACCGCTACGCTTTCTCCGGCGTTGCATTCTCTGCATCTAAGGGGCTTCCTTTTGCATGGTGCCGCGCGCCCGACGTGTCGCTTCCCGCCCCAGATCTCACGTTCTTTCTCGACATTTCTCCGGAGAAGGCGAAGGAGCGCGGTGGGTATGGCGAGGAACGGTATGAGAAAGAGGAAATTCAACGGCGTGTTAGGGAGATCTTCGCGACCATTGCGGTGGAGGCACAAGACAAGGAGGCTCTGAGGTGGATCACTGTTGATGCAGGTAGAACACTCGATGCGGTGAAGGTCGATATTCGGAACGAAGTAGATACTCTCCTTGGGAATGCTGAACTAAACCCTCTTTGCAAACTTTGGAGTTCTCACATCATGTCTTCGTGAAATCTGTGTTATCATTGTTATAAAATCCAATGCTGTAGCCTGTATGTTTCTGTAATTATAGTTCGAAGGCAATCTTTGTTTCATGATCAACTGTTTACCATAATAGTCCTAAGGAACTTGAATTTCATCATCCGCGCAAGCAATCGCCGTTGTTACATTGTACAATAGAAGTGGGAAGTGGGAATATAAGGAGTGGGTGAAGCACAAAAGCCTGACAGAAATAGCCCAGGAATAAGGATCATATCAAGAGTGTGAAGAAAACATAAATTTACAGGGATTCGACGGTTTATAGAGAAATGCTTGTGGTTCCATTACGCGCAGAAATACGTGCGCTCGAAGCCATCCCGAGTATACTGGCTCTGCAAGAGCGCACGATAAACCTGTAAACCGGGATATCTATTATAATCATTACCAGACGTTGCTGCTTCCCCACGACTCGCAGACAGGTCTCACGAGCTTCCAGTCAATCGACTCGATACCGCCAACGCCACGGCTATGAATATGCCCCAGTACCACTTCTGCCACATAACTTGGCCCCAGGAAAGCGCGCCACGCGCCGCCCCCTGTGGAGTAGCTGCGCTTGACTCCTTTGTCTTTGGCTTCGCACCCTGAGTCGGCAGTCCCTTCGTACCAGTAATGTCGCCTTGTGTCCCAGCCGAAACCGTCGAATTGGCCGACAAAGGCGTTGTGGGGCTAGGCGCAAAACTTGAAGAGCTTGCGGCGGAAGACGTTGGCGAAAGGAGAGGGGCAGCCTTCGCGGAAAGGCCACGTTCCTTTTGCGCCATATTTGGCAGATCTTTCATTACAGGATCAATATGCTGTTAAAGTATATGAAATAGTAAGCATTCATCAATCTCAGGTTCATGTAAGCCAAAACGGTTGGCAACCAGAAACAAATCTGGAAAGATGACGAAAAACACACAAAAATGGTCTCAACCATTGAAGTACTTGGATAAAATTGAAACGCAAAGCAAAAACGAGAGAAGAAAGGAGGAAAATCAAGCAATTAACTCACGTCTGGAAATGCATCTCTAAATTTCTTGTTTTGAATATTCCATAAATGTGACTTTGCTGCGTAAGCGCGCTTGTCTGCATTAGAAGCCGTAACAGAGCCTGTTGTCATCTCGTCTGACAGCATAAACGAAAGAAGTCCCGTCAAGCTGTTCGCCAGTCAGTATCGGCTAGCGATAAGCAGTCATACAGCAAACGTACATCGTAGCCACACTCCAGGCTGGATTCCACGACCCCGGGTGGAAGTCTGACATGGAGAAGCAGATCTTCTTATCAGGCTGGAAGCGACCAGAGGGCGTAAGCATCTTGATCCCTGGTGGTTTGAAAGGGTATTCTGCAGGGAAGACCACAACTCCATAGTATTCTCCGTTGGCGTATGGGCTATCTGGCGGGCCACGCTAGAAGTTAAGAAGGTCAGTGCTATAACGCACGAGATCGCAAAACACGTAGCGCAGACGTACAATGATAAAGTTCCCTAAAAAAAAACGGTTCAGTTCGTTCGAGACGCCAGCTCAACGCGTCCGGACTCACAGTGCAAAATGTTCTTCTCGTCGGGCGCAGCCCACACGAACGGGGGTGGCTCTCTCTGCATCACCACATACTCCTTTGTCAACTGCGGTGGGAAGCAGTGTCAGAGTGTGATCGTAACGGGCGCACAAGCAGCATCAGCGCGATGGAGATGACACAAGTACTTACGCGTTTGTAGGCTGCCTTGGAGGCCATGATAGATGAAGATGAAGCAAAAGGAGGACAAGGATGTTGGTGAGATGCTCTGCGGTTGGATGTGGCGGCACAACACTCGACTTCCTAATCGGGGCGAAAAGCACAGCCTCTCGATGCGATGCCTCCTGACTCGACTGAATCGACTTCCCGGGCTCCGAGTTGCTGCAAAATCGAGTTTTCAATGCAAAGCATATGTATAGTACGAATTTGCACGACATATACAAAGTTATCCAACAAATATGGGAGAAGAGAAGCGTAACGACATTTAAGGTAAATCATTCGCTTACCAGTCTTCACGGTAAACATGACATCGTCGCCTCCGCTCAGCCGCCCGCGAATTTACTGTTCGAGGGACGCATGACGTCTAGGCAGTGCATGAAGATTACAAGAAAACGATACCCCTGCGCACCGCGAAGGTTCTTTCAAGAAGCGACACAGGTGTCCCGCGAATCACCGTCGATAACCCCTCCTCCCATCCTTCGGCCTCGCGTGTTTCTTCCGCTCCCGCTCCTCCTCCTTCGCACGAGCGCTTCGCTGACGGGGATCAATAACTTCGTAGTCTCGTTCAGCCTTCGCAACCTCCTCGTCGTTGCCCTTCGGGAAACTGAGTTTGTGAGATAGGAAGCCGGTGTCTGTGTCAACCTCCATTGCACTTTCCGCGTTCTCACCGCCAATGGTTTCATTCGTCCCAGAACTATCCTTCATCTCCAGAGTCTCCAATTCTGGTGTCTCTTCGTCGTCATCCAAAAATGACCCTTTCAGTTTACTCTTGAAGGCGTTCATCTTCGCTAAGACATCTCCCTCGTCCCTCGCTTTCCTCTTCCCGTCCTTCTTGCTCTTCAGTCCTCGTGTCTTCTCGTATTTTGCAAGTTCCTCTTCGAGATAAGATCGCTTTGCTTTCTTTTTCTTGTGATCTCCTTCAGAATCAGAACTGTTTCCTCCCGCGCGTTTCGAATCTAGTTTTCGGATCTCTTTCTCGAGTTTCGAAATCTGCTGCTGCCGTTCGGTCCTGATGCATTGGCTTCAGCACAGCAGCGGAACGCAAAATAAAAATTTACGCACTCAGCTGTAGCCTGCTCCTTAGCATACTTCTCCCTTAATCCAACGACGCTGCTATTGCTGTCTGATTCCTTTTTCTTTGGCTTGTCAAACTACATGGTTAAGATTCAATTTAATCAAACCCCTTGCAACAAATGAATAAGAACAGCGATTTACCTTTGCAGTCTTCTCATCAGTGTTTTTATCCTCGCGTTCCAGCTCACTATGCGATTTGAGCGTCGGTATTTCGCTGCCAGACGACTGCTTAATTAGGTCTGGGTTGATACTGACCGCAAGCTGTTCGGAGTTATCCACGACTGATGAAAACTATTTGTTAGTGATTAACTTTAAAAACAGTCGGAAAAAACGCACGATCGGGCCGGACAATAGCTTTTTTCTTGAAAACGACCGGCTCCTCTTCCCCATTCTCATCATCTTGAAAACTGAGTAATTTTATGTCCCTGATAAAACGTGAAAACCAATCAGGGCGAAATCGTGAAAAATGGGAAGCAACGCAGGAGATACTTCTTTGCACCCTTCCTCCGGACTTCCTCTTCACGCTCTCGTTGCACCTGCTCACGCGCACGGTGTTGTGCCCGTTTTTCAGCCGCAGTGATACGGGGTACGATGTCTTCGAACGGGTTGTCGATGATGCGTATGGTTTTGATCTTTGGCGGACTGAGACATCATCATTGTAACAAAAGATAGTTCGTGCATCTAAATCAGCGTTCCTGCACAGCAAGTGATTAAGGTCGTGTATTGACGCACTACAACGGCCGGCCGTCGTCATCAAGCTCTTAGCGTAATCAAACACTCAGCCCGGCAGCTCTAACAAAGGTGCACATCGTTCCGGCTCGAAAGAACTCACCCATGCTCCCAATTTTCATCACATCTGCATAAAATTAGAAGCAATGGGGATGGACGAAGTAACGTCAGTGACTGTCGTCATGGAGCGACAATGATACGGGAGAAGCGCAGAGCACTGACTGAAGATGGTGTCTCCAACGCAGCGACCAAACAATGTGTGCTTCCCATGCAGCTCGTCCGCCCGATCTGAGAATGTCAAAGTGACGAGAGCCAGGATGAATGTTAGTAAATGCCGATCACGAGCTCAAGTTTCTGACCTAGCGTGAAGAAAAACTGCGAGTCGTTCGAATCCTTCACTCCATTATTCGCCATTCCGACAAGACCTCGGTGTGCATAGCGCAACCGCGGATGGATTTCGTCTCGAAAGGTTCTAGGTAGTAAATTCTCGACATTAGTATCCTAAAATGAGCTAGTCGACGAGGATAATTAAGAGAGATACCTCCATAGAAGGACTCTCCACCCCCTCCTGTTCCAGTCCGATCTCCTGTTTGCACAAGGAAATCGGGTACGACTCTACTCTGATGTTCACCCCCGGCCGAGCTGACATGTGATTATGACAGCGTACCTGTGGAAGATGACACCGTCGTAATATCCTGTACCGGAACTAGTTCAGTATCTTGTAAAAGAACAAACGAGTACGACGTACCTTCCATAGCAAGAGCAATGAAGTTCCGGCATGTTTTCGGCGTTTCCTGGAAAACTCAGAGATAAAGCTACTGCAATCTCGCGAGAGGTATACACGCACCTTTGACCAAAGCTCTATGTCGAGCTCTCCGACAGTCGTTTCAATAATAACATGACCCCTTGTTGGCAATGCCATTGTCGTGCTCAGTGTTCACGTCGTGACGCGCTAAGTCAGACCAAGTCGCGGTCATTTGCCGAGCTGCTTACCCAATGTGGACGCGACGCGTTTCTGCTCTAAACACCGAAAGGTCCAATCTGCCCGCCGACGCTCAACTTAGAACTCGTCTACGTGTTCATGAAACTCAATTTATGGCGACTCAATCCGAGCGTATACCAAAACACGAGCGCTCGCCCTCCCCTGTG
Organism: Phellopilus nigrolimitatus; assembly: GCA_021029095.1. Taxonomy (NCBI): domain Eukaryota; kingdom Fungi; phylum Basidiomycota; class Agaricomycetes; order Hymenochaetales; family Hymenochaetaceae; genus Phellopilus; species Phellopilus nigrolimitatus. The sequence continues at coordinate 10,071 of JAJOHG010000326.1, read as the reverse complement.
CTGAGCAGACCCATTAAGGAAGGCGTAAAGTGGTACTCACCAATACCCTTCTCGTGCACAAAGAAGTCAGGAAACTGGGAGGCTGAAAGGAAGAAATGGTCCGAACAAGAATCAGAAGAGCTGCATAAGAAGGGACTGACTGTTACGCGGATCCGTTTCCGGTGAGTTCTTTTAGACGTCTGTGAGCGGGAAAGCGTGAAGTGAAACGGCTCACATTGACAGGGACGACGGATTGACTTTGGATTGGTTAAGTCTGTACACTCTGCAGACATAGGATATTGCACTCATGCTCATCTCTGCCCACCCTATCGGCACATTGCTACCCTAGGGAAAGTCCCGTTCCAGTATGGCCAGACACGCTCCTTCCCGCAAACCAGGAAGAGCCACAGAATCCTTCCCCTCTCCTTATTGAGAATGAAACCCCGATACAGGGCGTTATCCAGACGCTGCCCGATGAGGAGGCAGAAGAGCTTAACCGTCAGGCGTGCGAACTTGAAGACATGGCAGTGGATTTTCTGAAGCGGTATGGACCTTCTTTCCCTTTCCCCTCACCGGACTCTAACATTAACAGGTATTTAGATACGCAGAGACATTCGACACCGACCGTTCTGCTCTCGCAAGCGCGTATGCGAGCGACGCGTCGTTCTCATACTGCGTGCACGACTTCTTCTCGCTCAATATGCTGGCTGCGCATTTCACGATATCTGGTGTGCAACGCTTCGTTGCCCGGAAAGGATCTCGAAATCTCCGTGCGCTCTTGTCATCCTATCGCTGACTATGCGATAATTTGGCGTCCTAATTCTTCTCTTTTCTCCAGTGAACCTGGAAAAAACGCAGTATTCTAAGAATCTGCACAAAGGCCGGGTCGAGATCGTTCCGGCATTGCTCGCCCTTGGGCCACATAAGTTTTGTTCCAGTTCACCGACGGACGTCAACTGGAACGTTCTCGCTGTGCAGCTTGGTGACACACCCCATGTGTTCCTCACAAGCCATGGCTACCTTACCGAGGAAAAAGCCGGGCGCGAGAATCGCCTGTCGTTTGACCAGTGTTTTATTCTGCAGAAGGCTGAATACTCCGATGTTGACGGGTAAGTATGATCTATATCAGTTTTTTTAACCTAACTGACGATTATGTACCCCTCCAGAGCCTCGAGTGGCTTATGGCCTATGGTTGCGGTTTGCCACCAACTCACTATACGAGACATGACAACGCGTGTGCAAGCAACTTCTTGATTTTCGTTTCTTTATTTGTACTTTATTCTGTATGTAGAGAATTTATAGTGTTTCAGCATCACTTATCATTATACGTTCATTCCGTTTGTCCAGGAGAAAAAGGTCATCAATCCGAGATGTGGTCCGTCGACTCAGTAACTGAGCCATACGAAGTATGTGGAAAGAACGAAAGGTCTAATGGATTCAAAAAAAAAAGTTATAAATACAAGATAGATATGCAAGCAAGGCCGAGAGCAGAGTACAGTGTTATAACTTACATGCCGGACAAAATATTATATATAAACCTCAGTCCATTTCCGAATTTATAACAAAATCTCCTACATTACCCCTCCTTCTTCGTCCTTTCCTACCATCGTGATCGTAAGGTATCAAAAGCTCTCACCAAAATAATACTGAGCAAGCCGTGCTGCAGCTCGACTACGGTCGCTGCGTTGATTTTTTGGCGGTAGAGTGCGCCGGCACACCACGCCTCTTTCTCCTTCTAAGCTCTAATTTGAAATTAAGCGACCCCCATACGCGGTGCCCAGAGATCCGAACGGGGACGGACATTATAAGATCGAGGAAGGGGCCCAAAACGGAATGACGGAGTGACGGAATTCGATGATATACGAGATTAACGGAAGCCGGAGCTGGAGCTGGAGCCCGAGACTGAGCCCGATCGGCGCGCGTTTACCGCCTGCCAATAGATGGGCTGCTTGTTGCGGAGGCCTTCAAGGAGCTTTGCGATGATCGACCGCACCTGCGGCTGGAGATAATTGATGTTCTGCGGCGTCGGATCCTCGCTCAGGCACTCCTCCAGCAGTCGGCGCAAGTCGTCAAGGAAGCCCGACACGTCTCTGATAATTCAATTTAAGTAAATGGAATATCGGCACGAGCGGACGCCACAGGCCACGAGACGAAGAAAAAAAAAAGCGTACCTCATGTCGATGCCGTACGCGGCGAACGCCGCGAGCATCTCGTGAAAGCTGTTGCCGACTGCGACAAACACGTCGCTGACCTCGACTTCGGAGATGTGGAGCGCGGCCCACTGGACTATTGAGGACTCGAGACGGCGCGTCGTGTCGAGCAGAGTGTTGACTGCCAACGGGATGTCTGGTAATGGGTGCTGCGTCGGCGAGTGCTACGGAGGCAGATCGGGATGAGCGGTGTGCCTGAAAGCAAGAATGGAACGAGACACGGACCATCTGAGTTGAGCGGCCGTGGTTTGTGTCCATTGCGCGTATCGACGACCTATAGGCCATGTACGTGGAGATTTCAGGGCGGGGCTTTGCGACTAGCACGTTGAGAGAGGGGAATGTGACTGGGTGACTTTGCGGGGAAGTCGGTGTGGTCGATGGACGTTTTAAATAAGTTCAGTACCGGGACGCAGCGACGTAGCGTGGCTATGGTTCCATATGGAAATGGAACTTTACAAGAGAAAAAGGCGGGTTATGGGCTGTATGCCAACAAGGACGTGGTTCCTGTGCAGGTTGAGAGACGTTTCGGAAAGCATGCAGAGCTGGCGGATGTGTACAGCCCGGAGGATACTCAAGAGGGATCGGGAACACAGCATCGGGCAGCAGACGCGTATAAACAACTTCGAACACTTGATCTTCGAAACAAAGGATTTGCGTCTCTACACGTGCTGATATCACTCTACTTAGACAACCACGTTCACCTCACCTCAGGTACTCCATCATCCCAGCATAATAAAATACTAAATCCTTTTTTACATCCCTCGGTTCCGCGCTCTAGGGTCTGTCGTTTCTACCTCCCGAACCATGTTTTCTATCTCCCGCTGAAACTCGCGCTACAACAATCAGTATCAAGTCAGCCCCAAGCAGTGATCCCCTCGGTCAACATTTGCAAACAGCGCTCACATTACCGTTATACTCTTTGATCAGTGGTTCGGTCTGCCTCCATGCCCAGTGCGACGTCGTCCTCATTAGCTCCCGTTTTGGCGCATCCGCCATCAGGAAGCGTGCTACCCGCAGCCGTGCGTCCTTCAAGCCCATGCTTCGATACTCTTGTATCGTTTGAGGGAACTGAGACTCTCGCTTGATCCGCGCCGCCTCCTCCATCTCCTTCAGTTCGCGTAGCCGTTTGTACAGCGGAAGTAGCTCTTGAAGATGGTCGTATTGCGTCCGCGCTAACACGTTGTAAAACTCGGACTTGTAGATACGTCCGCTCCTTCTGAAAAAATCCTTTTTCGAGCACCGAACATCAAGCCGAGAGCCGTCGAGTTTCAGCACGCGATGAACAGACTTTGATCGAGAGACGGCAGACGGAGTTCGCTGACCTCAAGTCTTGCGTAATGCTCTGACCACTCGTCGTCCCTCGCAAGATCATCGTCAAAGTACTTCAGATCATCAGTCTGGAGATAGCGGTCCATTGCATCATCATAGACCCCTTGCGCGTAGTAGCTAGCCAGTTTTGATATCCCATCTGCGTGTTCCTTTTTCAATCTTTTGATACGTTCTATCGTAGTTGCGACAGTTTCATAAGTTTCAGCCTCTCTCTTCATCTCCTCAGGGCTACAGTAGGAATGATGAAATAAAGTGATTTCGATTGCGGAACGGAATTAAAACCTACGGGGGGAAGAAAGAGCCCATCTCGCGCATCACGAATCGCGCAAGGTCTTGAGCTTCTGCCGCTTCCTCATCCTTCCTGTTCTCCAACGGGTATTGATCACGCTCCTCAATAAACCCGTTTCGATTCCTGTAGTACTCCCTGGGTCTTCTGAAGCTCATAGTTGTGAAGAGTGCAAGTGTTTCTTTTGCTCTTGGGATTGGGCAGAGAGAAGTAAAAGGAAGCAAATTGTGGCACGCGTTCAGCTAATTAGGCCGCGTAAAACACCCGTGGGAAAGTGCCTTTACTTACCGTCATCACCGTGCTCGCCATCGCGCTCATTGTCCGCGACGTCCGACAGCACGTCAAGACCCTATGACTATTGCTCGTATGCCATTGCGCTGAACAACTACTGTCATTTTACTCTCGAAGGAGGCCTTGGAAGACACGATGGCCGCGAAAAGCGATACAACTTCGGGCCTTCGCCCCGCGTCGCCCGCACACGGCAGCGGACGCTTGCGCCATACACCCTCGCACGAGCTGCTCACTGCTCACCCACTCCTGTCACCAGGTCCTTCTTCTTCCGCAAACGTCGCTACCTCCGTCGGCGGCGCGTCTAGCAACAGCAATCACTCGTCGCCCGAATCACCGCGCATCGCCTCCGGTGCTGTACTGACCTCTGCACCGAAATATCTTCCTTACACTCCGCGGCAGGCGCGCGTGCCCACAAGCTCTGCTACCACAGGAACTGCTAGCTCTCCTGTCTCCGTGAGCGTGCCACCTCAGCAGCAGCCCGCGAGCGGCGTCGCGAGCGCAACGAGTCGGCTGCAGCTTCAGAACCTCAAAGCCGTTGCCCAGGACCATGGGCTTGATGTCGGAACTCTCGGGTGGGCGATGCTCGAGGAGCTTGTTGGCGGATCCGATCAGTCACCCGCTTGGGCAGAGATATGGGGTATGATCTCGACGGGCAAGGTGGGTAGTCTACACTGGTTATTTTATTTGTCAAGAGAAGGTGATGAATGCGGGGATACTTGCACAGGCAACGCTGCTACTCCCAACGGACCAATCGAGCTCTCATGAGATTATAACTCCTGAGTTTATGAAAGACCATATCATATTTTGCAACGGATCTGCGAGGAATGATGCACCCTTTGTGACGTTGTCTGGCCTGAGGGGAACAATCGAGTGAGCACTCAACTCGTAGAGCCTTTAGATCGTATCTCGACCGCATCTCAGAAAAAAGAAGGACGCCGCGGAGCTTCTTCCGTTGATGTCACGATCTCTCCTTTCATGCCTATTTTCTTGTTATATCGGAGTTGTGGTCTACAGGCTCTTTCTTTGCAAATTTGTATACTGATTTACTGCATTGATACAGCGAAGGTAATATAACAATACAATCTATCCTTCCGACGTCATCGAAAGCGTTCAAGGCTCTGTCTAATCCTGTGACTCGCACGTCTACTCTCCTTGCTCTTCCCCCCCTTCCCAAACCGCACTCACCCTCGACCACCTATCCGCTTGTATCCTCACCATCCGTCATACCTTCTCTCCCCCTTCCCCCGCGATCATCTATTCAGCAGAAACCTCCCTTACCGCCGCGACCCGGTACCAAGGCCGCCTCTCCCTCGAGTGTATCACGCCTTTCCAACCCTTTTGCATCTTTCTTCTCCAAATCTCCTACACCTTCAAGCCCTGCTTTAAATTCTCAGCCTCTCTTAGACGCGCCACTAGCTGATCATGCTATCGAGGTACCTGCATTTACGATTGAGAAGGCAATCGTTCGGAGAAACGTATCCAAGGCATTGTCGAAATCCATCAAGGCAGAGATCAATGGTGCACTCGCTGGACTGCCTACGTGGGTGATGGATCGCACCCACGATTTCTCTTCGAGCTTCCTGCCCTTTCCGAAAGCAAACCATAAGCCGAAGGAAAGCAATAATGGGAGTCAAGGATCTTCGGATCATGGATCAATCTTGTCTGTGTCTGCGTATGATGATCCTGCGGAGGAAGTCTCAGAGACGTTTCAAGCATTTTACGAGAGCTTGGAGGAGGAGCTACGCACCGAAAAGTTTCCGACGACACTGAGACGAAAAGACGACAAGCAGAGTGAAGAGGAAAAAGAAAAGGAAAGAGACGAGCTTGACAAAAAGATACAAGATACTCTTGATAAGGTCGAACGGGCTCTGACGGGCGTATTCTGCGACCGGTGAATTTTCTTCTTTCGAGTTCCACAGCCAGACGCTGATGAGTTTGCAAAGCTTGTTTCGTCCTTCGAACTCTGACGACGCGTCCCATGACGAAGCACTGTCGAGCCGCATAGCTGCGCTCAACATGCTGGACTTAAGTTTGGACCATCTCGGCGTCGACGTTGGTGCATCAGGTGCGGATGTAGAGCGCGTCGTCACGGCTTGTGGAGAAAGTAAATCACAATGAATTCAACTTCCGCGTGTCAGTCAAATTCTAACACATTTTACAGCAATATCTCAGCTAGGATTCACAGCCTGTCCCGCGGATAAAGCTACGATTTTGGTTGCGTCTCATCGTATCATTGTTGGTAAGTTCGTCAGTTCGGTCATAGCGAAAGTAACAGAAAAATGATTGATGTGTAATGCATGGGTTTTGGTAGATGGGCTTTCCAGGCTTCCACCTTTGCGATTGAAGTCAGAGGAGCAGATGGACGATGAGAAAACACCACGAGCTCCGACATTCAAACCCGACATCCATGACTCTGTGATCGGGGACAGGGCGGAAAGCAGCCCTTCAAAGCTGTCAGTCTCTCCTGAACCTATTTCTCCGCTTGCAGAGCCAGATATACATGGAAAGATGGAGGAGAGCAACACGTCTGAAACCATTAAAGCAGATGCCGCAGGAGAAGACCATACTTCTATCCAGTCCTTAACGTCATCTTCGTCTGGCTCAGTGGACACACCCCTCCTTACCGTTTCCCCTCCTAAAACGCCGACACCAGTGTCTGGTGACATCCTCCTTCCTTTGATCATCTTCTCTGTTGTTAAGGCGAACCCACCGCAACTTGTCTCGCATCTTTTGTACACTCAGCGGTTCCGCAATCGGTCGGTCGGAGGGGAGGAGGGGTACTGCTTAGTTAACCTCATGGCGGTGGTAGAGTTCCTGGAAAATGTAGATCTGGGCGCACTGGGTCTTAAGGAAAGCGAGAAGAAAGTCATGAGGTAATTGTTATCATTGTAACTTACGTGAATTATGCTCTGACGACAAATTTCACAGCACGGCCGATCTCACACCCATCCCCCTCTCTCATCCTGCTCTGGCAGGAGACAAGTCTGCCGCTTCCACTCCGGGTGGTCACCCTGGCCTTCGTGGGCGCGTTGAGCAACAAGTGGATGCTATTGCGGGCTCCGCAAACAAGGTCCTCACTGGTGTCGTAGACTCTGGGTTTGGCGTCCTTCGCTCGCTTCTCCCTCTGGCACCTGGTGAGCAACAGAATTCACAAGCAAGCGGCGATGGCTCCGTGGAAAACGCGCCCTGGAACAACATCCGGCCGGGCTTTGGCCTCTTGCGCCGCGAGAGTGGGTTCTCGATCGCGAGCCTCGCGGCGTCACTCCCCGGTGCGGGTGCCCGCGATCGTTCGCGCTCATTTGCGTCGTCACACCACCTCGGAAATGAGGAAGGCCAGGAGATGGTCGAAAGCCGGCCGGGGTCCGTGCGAAACGTGGTCCTCGAGGATGCGGAGGTCGAGTCCGAAGTCGGGGAGAGTGCGGAGGACGGCGATGAGAGCGAAGAAGAAGAGGATGATGCGAGGCATGATACGCGAAGCGTGCGTAGTTTCGAGAGCATGATGAGCAGCCGGAGCCGGAGCAAGCAGAAAGCGGAGAAAAAGGAGAGGATGAGCATCTCGGACCGCCTAGCGCACATGTCGCGTCTGACGAAAGGAGTTGCGCATGAAGCTTCTACGCACCAGGTAATTTCTTCTGAGCTCTCAGCGGGTGTCTTTTCTCATGCGTTGCGCTCCAGGGATCCCCTCCTCCTCGCTCATCAAGTCTTCTTTTAGCTAGGGAGGCAACTCGCTTCGATACACCGGTCTCCTCAAGAACATCGTCTCCTATCCCCGGAGCGCGACTATCCCAAATTGCCCCGCCAAATCGCCGTTTCCTTGAATGCACGGCAGACGATTTGAAGATGTCGGAGATCCCTGAGCTCTTGCAGGAATATCGCCGTCTCGTCGAGAATATGCGCTCAATGGACGCATTTGACGAGCACTCTTGAAATTCCCTTCTTTACCTTTTCTCTTCTTCTGCTTGATACCCTCTCTTGCAGCTCTGCTTTTTTCGTTTGGTACGCATGTCATTGCATTTCGTCACATTCCTAAATGAGGGTATATAGCTACAGCTCGTCAAATTCTTGCTATACAGGTTGTCTCTAGTCATAGTCAGGTATTTTGGGGTATAGATGTTAGTTCGTAGAGTTTTCAATACATTGGCATGTTGTCAAAAAATCAGCTCGAGAAGCATCGAGGTCGTAGCGACGAGTGTAGTCATTCCCGCGAGCGAGGAGCTTGTGCTGAAGTCGGATATATGAAGACCACGCGCGGCGCTCCCGACGCTCGGTCCATCTCCGCCTCCGTTCTCGTCGGCGGTGATCGCTCCGATGTATTGCTCCCCGAGAGACGTAATCTTGCCGCTGGAGCTCATCATGGCATTGTCCTAGTCGCTCCGTGTAAAATCAGTCTCTTGAGTGCAGACTACACAGGTGCCTACCTCGTTGATGTTAACCTTCTCCATCACGCCGTACCATGCGTATCGCTCGACCCAGTCAGTCGCGTCCATAAACGCCTGCGTCTGGTTGAGGAACGCAATGACGCCGCCCTCTGAGCATTGTGCGCCGCCGTTGAAGTTCTGTCGATATGAGTGGAAACACATTTTCTGGTTAGTGCGCTCCTCATACAGCAGTAAACGTAAAGTTCAGAGGAAAGCCCGCTGGTGCGCCTTACCTGGCATGCCCACTCAGTGACCCAAATGGGGAGCTGGAAGGTGTTGTGGAAATCCTCGAGGTACAGTTGGAACTGAGTCGCGTTGACGTCATACCAGTCTATTCGAATCCGTACGTGCGCGTTTCGGGGGGTTTAGGTCAGCATTGTTCACTCAGAAGCGATGAAAACATTTAAACGCACGAAGAGCGACAAAGTCGGGATTGCATCCTCCGCCACACGCGGACAGCCAGTCCTGGATCCAGGCCTTCCCACTCGGTGCACTAGACGTCGCTGGTGTGCCAAGGCGGATTCCGAGCCCCTTCAGCGGTTCGATATACGTCTTCCAGAGCTCAGCGCCTTCTTCCACGGAAAGGTTCGACTGGCCAGATTGCTCAGGTCTGCGGAAAGCAAGAGCGCGTGTGAGCTCTGATGCGAGTCGTCAACGGATAAGAAAGGAGTGAGAGAAACCATTCACTCGTTGAAGCCCAGGACAGCGGTGATGTCGTTCTTAGAGATCGTATTGTTTATAATGGAGGAGAATGCGTCTACCTGGGTTGTTCCCCAGAGCTGAGGGACGAACTCCAGGTTCGCGTTGATTGGATTCGGAGACCAGGTATAGTACCTACCGCAGAATTCACCAGCGTCAGCAATAATTCGAAAGTTGACCGATTCAATGCACTCAGGATCAAGAGAAGAATGCTTACCACGAAACTTTCCCGGTGGTCGTGTATTGCCTGTAGTCATTATAGTTTCCGTTCGGCCACGCGAGACCAGCCTTCGAGGTGTTGCTGACCCCTCTCGGCTGTACACTGGTGTATGCAGCCGCCCGGTCTGAGAGACCCAAGATGCAGAGAAACAGTACACCTAACGTCATGCTCTCTCCCTGGTTTGATCCCGTACGCCGCTTCGCCTTGTAACTGCATCCGCCGTGGGCGGTGACGAAAAGCGAGCTCAGCAAATAACGAGGGCTGCGCGTTGGTCGTGGTCGTGGGTGTATACTGGAGACTTGGAGATGTTCTATTATGTGGCTACGATAGTCATTGAACGGTCGACTGCCTTAAAGGCAGGAAAGGGGCTGCGACTCCACTCAGCAAAGTGGTGACGTATGCAAAGACTTGAAATAGTACTCTTGTTTCCAGCTTTGAAAAAACGCCATTGTAGCGCTCGAGCCGGCGATGCGTATCGAAGGTGAAAGGTCTGGAGTAGAGTCGGCTGCTCGTAGGTCCACGATAACTGGAAAGCATCAGTGTAGCGCACACGTGGCTATCGTCGATCATTGTCGATCACGCTTATTCTCGGCTTATCCCGGCGGTCCTTTTCGAGCTGAATCTGTTCAGGATGGTCAA
>JAJOHG010000325.1:0-28724 GCA_021029095.1 Phellopilus nigrolimitatus | reverse complement strand
CACGATATCGTCGTGTTCTTGAACTGTCCGAACTCCCAACTATAACATTCCTGGTTAACAGAGGTATCAGAACACCGCCGTTGAGACATACAAGTTGGTACAGAGACGCACAACACACTCATCTTCGGAAATCGGCTCGGGCACCTCACGTCCGACCTCAAGTGCGGGAGGCCACGGAGCCACGAGAAGTTTATCGATCACTGTCTGAATGGTGTGTGTGCGGACGTCGGAGGACCACGACAGGTTCGAGATCGTGTCGTACACGATGGACGTGCCGAGATGGCATCTGCAAAAGTGTTTCTTACTTCAAAGTCGAGCTTGGAGGGTCATGAGGGGCGTACTGGCTCTCCATCGCGTACCCGCCACTATAGCATGACGAGAAAACACCATTACACGTGCCCATGGCAATCGGGTCTGCCGTGTGGTAGAGGTGCGTGATATGCTGCGTCGAGGGCTGAAATTTTTGTTAGCTTGTACCTATATGAAGAGAGACGAAAGCGCACAGGCTGCGGCAAATGCAAACGTCTGGACGCCATCCTCTCGCCCGGGCTCTCAAACGCTACCACAGGCGCACCGAATGTCGCGCCAAGCAGCGATGCGAGCGCACCTCCGAGCGAGTGCCCGATGACCCAGATCTTCGCGCCGGGGTACATATACGCTAGACTATAATAAAGGTTCTGCGTCCAAGGTCGCATTCCAACAATCAGATTTCTTTCTCAATTGCACGTGTAGCAGCAGCAGATCACCGTTCCGATGGGGTAGAACAGGCTGTCCTCGACGAGCGCGTCCTGCACGCAGCTCGTGTCGCAGCGCCACCCGCCGCCGTAGCAGTCACAGACGGTCGTCCACGTCCAGTCGACGCGTGCACAGCAGCAGCTGAAGAGCAGGTTGTCATTGAGCTTGTCCTTCTTGGCCGTCGGCCCGCCGCGCCCGAAGAGGTCCATGGACGTGCCCTTGATGCTGAGCACGACGGTCGAGTTGTCGGCGGTCTAAAGAGTCTGTGAACAGGGTAGCGATAGACGTAGTATGAAGCAAGCGCACTGCGAAAACATAGCCTCTGAATCCGTCGGAGTCCGGTTCCCAACCTATAGGAGACCTCTGCATGGCGATAAGACCGAGCTCGAAGACGTGGAGGTTGGACTCACGCCGGTCCAGTCTTCTCCGAGATCGTACCAGTCTGCATCGGTAGGTTCAACATACGCGTTGTATGTCATCTTTGCGAGGAGGAGGAGCGTCTCGCGGTGCTCGACGTCGGGCGCGTCGACCTCGTCCTCATCCCATGGGAGCAGCGCGCTCTCGCCACGGAGCATCGAGCGCCGGCGCGCCTCCGCAAACGCAGCGTGCGACCGCGGCCTGTGCGTATTTATGCGGCGCGTTCGGAGCGCGTACTCGCTTCCCGCCAGCGCACCTTCTGCGCTGGGGACGTCGGAGAAGAGCACGTGCGCGCCAGCATGAGCGTGGAGATGACGAAGTTCGAAGGAGAGTCGGCTGGGCTTGTCATCTGCTGCGACGCTGAATGCGGGAACTGCAGCGAGCCATTGGGCGAGATACGTGAGGAGAGTCGATGGCAGCATCATGCATATTGCGTCGACCACAGGTTATGGACGTAAGTGGACGTAAGCAGACTGCAGAGGACCTTTTGAGGAATGTACAAATTAGGCAGGTGCATGACCATATGTATCCGCCATACGCTGACGCGCAAACCACACACATTTCTTTGCTCAACCGGCCATCATCTATCTCAAATAACTCTTGTTTAATTCTCTAAATTCTCGCGATGCCCTTACGAGTCGGCTACGGTGCATAATCTCTACCGCTGTGTTTCCTCAGCCCATCCTTACTCCGCTATCTCTTGCATGCCCGCAGTGCGCGAGCACTTCGCGTCCCCCCTGCTCCAATACGCCGCCGCCGACGCCGGAACGACGTTTACCCTCGTCGAGTGCCCTAGTGAGCCCACACAGCTCTGCGAATGCCTGTGGCGGTGTGCAGATCGTGATTCGTATGCATCTTGAAGGCGGGACCGGCCAGCTTATTGGGCGCCTTGCGGATGACGAAATCGACGTTGCGATGTGCGTGTCCGCTGAGCTCTATCTCGTCTAACTCTTTTATATATAGTTGATCGCGCATTTTGTTGCAGCGCCCTCACCGACCCCCTCATCGCCGGTATCGCGAAGGGCTCGTCCGCATACAAGCTCGTCGGGAGCTACGTCACGACGCCTCTAAACTGGGCCGTGATCGTCGGCAAGGACTCAAAGTACACCTCCATACAGGAGCTGAAAGGAACGACGATCGGCATATCGAGGCCAGGCAGGTAAGTGCCGCACTCGTATTGCCGACTCCGTTTTTTCGCGTGTGCACACGTTACCTCGCCGACAGCGGGAGCCAGACCATGGCGTCCGTGATGGCCCTCCAGCAGGGCTGGGACCCGGAGGCGATTGATTTCAAAGGTATGCGTTCGTCTCTATCACCTAAGGACACCCTGCATTTGTCCCGCGAGAAAAGAAGACAAACGGCAGAGAACTCGAACATACAACGCTAACTCCGATAATTCGACTAGTAAACAACGACATCCGCGGCCTGATCGACTCCGTCAACGACGGCAGCACGAGCGCGTTCATGTGGGAGTGGTTCACGACGAAGCCGTTCAGAGACAACGGCGAGGTGCGCTTTGTAAGTGCTTTCCGGGACGACCGTTCTTCTTCACGAATAGGATTGATAGCAGAAATAATGTACCTTTCCCACACAGATCGGCTCCGTGCCAACGCCCTGGCCCTCCTGGCTCATCGCCGCGCACCCGAACACTGCGCGCGCCCCGCCCGCCGCACTCCGCTCCTTCCTCGCGGGCCTGTCCGGCTACGTGCGCGCGTTCGACGCGCCCGCCGCGCGCGAGGAAGCCGACGTTGCGTTCATCAAGGAGAAGTTCGGGTACGCGGAGGCAGACGTTCGGGAGTGGCTGAAGACGGTCGGCTACCCGCAGGACTGCGCGGCGATTCCGGAGAAGGTCGTCCGCGACACGAGCGTGTGCGTTTCCCTTCTTACGCTGCTTCATGTTTAACGATGACGCATGTTATTTTTCGGCAAATCCAGAACACTTGTCAAAGCGGGCGTGATTCACAAACCCGCATACGGCTACGTCATCGGCGACTTCGTAAACACGGAAGTGTGCTCCCTTGTCTCGGAATTGGAGACGCACGATCAGCCTGAGACAACGAAGGCGGAAGACAAGCCTGAGGTGAAATAGTTGCGAAAAAAAAAAGTAAAATTGTGCAGCATGACGACGGTGTACGATACGTAAATTCTGAGACAGGATTTGGAAATTCAGCAAAACATGGATGAGATACATGACCCAAAACTCATAAGCAACAGGATGTGAGAAGCAGAGGCATCAGACGAGGAAAAACAGAAATATATACAACAGAAAGAAACCCAGGATTCTAAAGTGAGTCAGAACTCGCTCAGTTCTTCTTGCGAGCCTCGGCGAGCTCAACGAGCTTCGCCTCGCGTTCGCGATCATCGACACCCTTCTGGCGGCGGAGTTCCTCGAGCTCGTGCGTCTTCTCGCCGAGCTTCTCCGTCATCTGCTGTGCATACTCACAGCTCGCAGCGTACTGCTCGTCCTTTGCGCGCAGCTCTGCGTCACTCCGCTCGTAATCCGCCTTCGCCTGGAGATATTTCGTACGCAGCTTGTGCACGTTCTTCGAGGCTTTGCCCTGCGCGGCGTGCGTCTTCGACTCCTCCGCGCTCGCCTTCTTCTGCAACTTCTGCAGGTTGGCGAGCTCCTTCAGCTGGGCATCAAGGTGCTTCTTCTGCGCGGCGCCCTCGGCCTTGATCACCTTTGACAACCGCTTTGCGTCCTTGACTTCAGCGGCAGCCGCTCAATGTCAGGACTCAAGAGCGGAGATGACGGGTGAGAATAGACTCACGCTCGGCCTTGGTGATCTTCGCGACTGCCTCTTCCGAGAGGCCGCTCTCGGCAGTCGCGGCGCGCTGGTGCAGCGCCGGGTCGTCGTCCGGGCGCGAGGTGGGGCTGGTGATCGCGGCGCCCCCGGCGAACGCACCGCTCGCTCTGCGCTCCTTCTCGCTCGAGGTCAGCGACTTGCCCGAGGCGGGAACGGATGGTGCCGGACTCTGGGTGCGCGCGGCGCCGGGGACAACCCCCTGGCGCGGAGTAGCCTCACTGTCCGACTTGGCATCAGAACCGTAGTGCACGTTAGACGCGTTCGTGCTCTCGTACGCGGGGCTGGGGTGGTCGGGAGCAGCTGAGGTCCCGGCCGGCGTCTGCTGCGTGTCCGGGTTGGCACCGGCGCTGCGTGCCTTTGCGTTGAACGTGCCGGGGACGGTGCGCCCGTGCTCGGCGTCGGTATCGGAGTCGGCGGCGTACCCGCTCGGGATGCGGCTGTCTGCACCGGGAGCGGGTTTCTCCTGTCTGCTCGCGAAGGCGCCCGTGCCGCCGGGGTGCGCCTGCGGGGCGTCGATGCCGCCGGTCGCGACGGAGGGCTTGCGGAGCACATCCGCACCGCCTGTGCCTGCGGCGGGGTGGGCGGCGGTGACGGTGTCTGTGGACTCATTGGCGTGAGCGAGGTGCTCGACGCTGGCGGAACTGGCGTCAAAATACAGACTGCTCTTTTCCGAGGACGGGGTGGGGGCCATTTGCGTCGGTGCAAGAGTAGTTGACATTGTCGTGGTAGATGGGAGATGAGGTGGGAGATGAGGGAGGAAGGAGAGTTGTAGATGGGGAGTCTTGTCTCGCGGCGGGGCATTTATTCAATTCTGGACCCGAGACTCCAAAAAAAAGGTCACTGCACAGCGGGTGCGGAGCAGGTGAGGATCGACGCGCTAAGCCGAGACAGCGCCTATGATATCATTTTACATAAGCAATCACATGTTCATACAATTACATAATTACTGGAAATTACTGAGCGAGCAGCTTCTCGACCTCAGCGTCGATCGCGTCCGGCGACGTCGTCGATGCCCACCGCTGCACAACCTTCCCGTTCTTGTCCACCAGGAACTTCTCAAAGTTCCACTGCAATCCCCAGAGTCAGCCAGTTTATCATCTGAAATGAGGAGACATGCATACCTTGATGCGCGTCAGTCCAAGGAGACCCGCCTTCTCGTTCTTCAGCCATTTGTATACCTACGAAAACAGGCTGTGTCGGTCAGATCCACAATTACGGATAGAGGACGACGCACGGGATTCGTGTTGTCCCCGTTCACGTCTGTCTTCTTCATCAACGGAAATTGCACCCCGTGATTCAGCTCGCAGAACGAGCTGATCTCTTCGTCTGTCCCGGGCTCCTGTCCGCCGAACTAGTTATGTACAGATATCCACAGTTAGTTATGTCATTGCCACTAGGTCTCAGAATTATGAGCGGTACTCGCCTGGTTGCACGGGAACCCAAGGATGACGAATCCCTTATCCTTGTGCTTCTCGTACAGCTTCTGCAGTCCCTTGTACTGCGGCGTGAATCCACTGGGTGGATACACCGTTAGGGAAGAGAGGAGCAAATAGGAAGCGAAAAGAATCTACGACATACCACTGAGATGCAACGTTGACAATGAGGACGACCTTGCCCTTGAGCTGCTCAAAGTCATACCATTTGTCCAACCCCGGCTGCTCCGCCTTCAGCGCGTAAAATTCCGTGTTTTCGGCCGACATCTCGGATTCGTCTTTCGTGTTTGTGTTCGTGTAGGCTCTTACTTGCGAGTGGAGAGAGCGAGATAGGAAGTGATGATGGTGGTGGGAGGAAGTAAGATTCGTATACGCAGCTGCGGGTTCCCTTGAGCACGGACGCGTGGTGACCGGCTTCGGGTATGAAGTCGGTAGTACACTAAGCAAACAGACGTGCGCGCAGCGACGGCGGCTCGTCGGCCGGGAAGTCAGCCGAATTGCGCGATCCATAGACACGAAATTTAGATGACTTGTATTCTTCGTGAGGTTCGATTGAATCGATCGTCAATCGTTTAAGCCGAGATCGGCGTGACGAATGCGGTGCAAGAGAGAAATGTGGTTCGATTTTTTGAAGAGTTTTACAGTCACGACAAAGAGATAAGAAAAAAAGCCCACCAAACCACCTTGAGACCCACGGGTGTCATCATAGTTTATATCCCAGTTACGAGGCTCAAAATGGAATATCCCTCAACATCTTTTCCAAGCTCTCCCTCGCAATCCCCTTCAGCTTCCTTCGCAGCCCGCGGAAGCGCGCGCGCTCGAGGTCCGTGCGCAGCGCGCCCAGCACGCCCGCGTGCGTGTACACTGTGCGCTTGATAGAAAGCACGCTGTGAAATGCGTGTGTACCCAGCCTATCGAAAGGGAAGTCACAAGAAATTGAGTTAGTAGAAATAGGAGACTGGGGAGAATGCTCGGCACGCACCACACAACCTCGTCTTTCGTGATATCGCACCTGCTCCCGGCCTGCCGCGCCAGTTTTCCCGACGCTTTATTCTTGATAGATGCGTACGTATAGCGTATAGACTGGCGGATCACACCTAGTGATAAACAGACAGCAATAAGAAAC
Organism: Phellopilus nigrolimitatus; assembly: GCA_021029095.1. Lineage (NCBI taxonomy): Eukaryota > Fungi > Basidiomycota > Agaricomycetes > Hymenochaetales > Hymenochaetaceae > Phellopilus > Phellopilus nigrolimitatus. The sequence goes on along the minus strand of JAJOHG010000325.1, from coordinate 22,206 downwards.
TCCCCTTCTGTCGAGAAGAAGCCCAGATCACGTACCTAACAAGAACGCCCCGCTCGTTCTAGCAGTTTTCCGCCCGTCCAACCCTCTCCCGCCCTCCGCGTGCCCTGCGCTCGACCCTCCGCCAAGAGCGAACGCCAACCCGCCAGAACCCGGCCCCCGCCCCGCCGCGCGCGTGTACGCATGCATCTTCATCGCCGCGAGCACGAACGCCTGGTACACGTTCGCGCGCACCGCGTATGCCGCGTTGTGCAAAGTGTCCGTGAATATGATGTGCGTCTTCGCCTTTGCGATCCTGGCCGGTTTATTCAGTTTCGATTTGTTATTAGGTCTATATTGTAATACGCACTGTAGCATCTTCTGCACAAAAGCGGTGTTCGGACGACGGCTGCGTTCGACAGTCAGTGAGTCCGTGAGGTCTGTATGCCAATATTGACATGTGGTGAGTCATTCGTTGTATTGGACTTAAATACGCGGGAAAAGCGCACAAGTCTCATGAAACCGCGAATAGTCGTTTGTTACCGACAGGTCGTCTGTGTTGATCAAGTATCCGCACCAAGGAAACACTAGGAATTCAGAACATAAGAGGTTTATTCCGCCAAAACAATTTGAGAGCTCACATTTGTGCTCGGGGTGCAAAACAGTGCTCAGGCCCAACTGCGACATGTTTCCGACGTTGTGATCAAAATTCGTCAGCGTCTTTTCCCGCGCGATAAAGCACCCATACTCCGGATGTCCTTTGCACAGTTTTCGTTCAACATGTCGATTATGTCCATTAAATGCAGTGTATAAGCTTACCTTTATTCATGAGGTCCAAGAACCGCCTCGCGTCGCCCACATCCGTTGTGATGAAAAGGTAATCGTCGATGAGACGGAGGAGCACGTTGTTCTGCGCCTCCGCGACAAACCGCAACGCGGTCCTTTCGAAATCGCCATAGAAAAACGAGCACAGCAGCGAGGAGAGCACCGAGCCCTGAGGGATACCAATGTTCTGTCGGTAGTAGTCTTGACCTATCTGAATCATTACATCAGGATAATGTTTTTCAGTTTTCAATAGAAACAATGGAAGAAAATTTGACGGACCTTGACGATATTCGATGTGATGTGATCCTCGAGCAGCTGCAAAATGTCATCGCGGAAGGCGAATGGATAGACGACTTGGTCTACAAGAATCGCGTGCCGCAGGAGCGCAGCGAGCTGTGCGGCATATGTCAAGAAGTGTGGGTGTTCATCTAAACATATTTAACTATTAGAGCTTCCAGTTTCCTACAGATTGCGACAAACCCGGAAGAGATACATACATTCAGGCATAGCCTTCTTCGCGAAGGTCCGCTTTATTTTTCCGATCGTAGGCAGGATCTGGCCGTATTTCTGGATCATGTAGGCGTCCTGCATGTTGAGAAGCAACGTTCCAATCAACTTTGGCGTTGCAGATTGGAGAATAAAGTAAAAACAACCTCCGATATCAGGGCCTTCAATATCCCAAGCAACTTGCCTTGTTCGATGGTGTCGAAGCATGCCTGCACATCGACCTTGACGAAGTATAATTTTGGTCTGTCGAGCCGTGTCAAACTATCGCCGAGGCAGGAGCTGGAGGAGGAACACCAACACACATTTTCCCTGAAGCATCCATGAGATTCTTCTTAAAGTCCTTTAGACGAAGATAAATCTCATTCGGCCCGAACACGGAGGCGCCGAGCTGCTCTGATTGCATCGACTGTAATATGGTTCGTTCACTATTTAACAACGTAATTGCAATTGCAGGGCAGCAAAAAATCTTGCTCACTTTCTCATACGTCAGGATCTGGAAGGCAGCAGATAGGATCTGATTTATGGATTGGTTTTGTTCATACGGATTATCCGACTGAGGATCAGAACCCATCCCTTGTGAGCAAACTTCAAACAAGAGAACCACAGGTACAGCACACCTTTCTCTTCCTGCGGAGATTGACAATGGGCCGCACGCCGCTGTCTTTAGGGAGTAGTCGCACGAATGAATATCCTAGCTTGCGCTGCCGCAGTAACTCCTCTGCTTCATGCTACGACGTTCCAAGTTAGAAAACAAAGACGATAGAAAGTGATGCCAAACCTGATGAATTCGTCGAAAGGTTGTTGCAGCTAGACGATCGAGCAACGGCTGACAAAGAATATCCCAGTCATCCTGTCTAAAATACAGTATCCGGTTACGGAAGGCGGAGGATTCGGTGACGTAGAAAGTTGTCTTCGTAATGGAAATTTCTCGTAATCAGCTCCATAAATAACATGAGAAAAGTGAGTAGACTTACCCGCAAAAGAGGGAGCAGAAATTGATCGAAATACCAGAACAAGAATTCTTCGAGTAGCTCTCGACGTTTCAACATCTCCGCCATAGATTGATTGAGCTGCTGAGAGGGCTTGGGCTTGCTAGGTGGAAGGAGCCAGTCACACTCGCTCGTGCTAATTCCCTGTATGACATTGTGTAGTGTCATGCCCTCGTAGCGGCGACCAGTTATAAATTGCTTGACATCTAATCACATGTGATATGGCAGGTCAAACATTCCGAAATGTAAACTAAAGCATTGAGATAAAAACGCACGAAGCATCATTGTCTTGCGATTCTGCGCGCATCCCCACAACGCGTAGGGAATGACCGCCTTCGTGACCGCACGAGCGTATAGGAAGACCTCCGCATAACTGCATGTAAATTCCGCGAATTTCGGTTTGTATTTCATCTGTGAGTTAGCTTTCGAAAGCGATCCTTTGTAACTGCGGCTTCCACCAAGCATAGAAAGCGATGTAGAATAGCTGATGTTCGAGCGGTCGAAACTAATTTGCGTTTGGAGTCGCGACTCGGAGACCTCTTCCGAAATAAGGTCCAGAATGATGCTACTATCTACAGTCGAGTCTTTATGGTCATGTTTGAGCTGAGCGTAGGTAAATGTGTTAATGTACAATCTGCAGGTTGCTGATCCACGCTTACTTTCGAAGGACAAAAAATGTCTAGCAATGGTTTGTACCCGCATTTCTTGTGCTTGTTGAAAATTTGACTTAAGAGAGGAAGTGTATTTTTTAAACGTGTCGGCGTTTTACAGGAGCCTTTAAGCTGCAATAATTAAAGATATATCATGTCTATGAATGTGAGATGAAAACGACTTACATGGATTTCTTCTTCCCTATTTGCGAACCGTCCTCTTTCAAACTGCTCCTCTCGCATGCTTTCCGGCGGGACAAAGAAGACATTGTCAAGTTTGTATTGTAACGGGAACAAGTACTTCGAAAGATGCCGCGCTTCAAGTGCACCGTCGCGATCGCCAGGCCTCAGGCCGTTCTTCCCATCGCCATTGTCTCGGAGACCTTTGGATTCACGCCAGGTTATCGTTTTCATTCGATGGAACACATCTATTTGAGCGGTGCGGAGGTTAGGGAGGATGTGATTGCTATGCATGCAGACAAAAGGCCACTCGCACTCACGGTCGATTGGTAAACCCAGAAGGATGACCGCGGACTTTGCATGCCTACACGGACGAGCATAAAATAAGCTGACTCGTGTGAGATGAATTTCTGCCGCAGATCTTCTGCAAAGCCCAATTCGATTGTATATCGTCTGTGCTTTCCGAAGATATTTGGAGCATGCTCACGACTTCGCCTTTGTCTCTGCTTCTTCGTGTTGCGGTATAGAAGCTTCTCTTTTGTCACTTCTCAACGGCTTCATCCTACGTCGCTTCTTGGGCCTCGTTTGTGTGTCCTCTTCGCCGTCAGGGGATTTCCGTTTCCTGGAATACACAACAGCTTGTTGAACAAGGTGTACGTTTCCCTCGCTCGACCCTGGAAGTCTTGGTGGTGCGGTGTATATTAGCGGCGGGCCCGTCAGCTGACAGAAGCAGTCATTCGGTAGAGGGGAATATAGGGATGTCTCGGTCAAAAGGTGAAGCATAACCACTTCTCCGACTCTACGGACGCAATCAGCATAGCTCTATGACTTCTCGAGTATAAGCCAAACGTCAGAACACCGACCGCTCAAGAAGGATTTCCCACTCAGGAGCTTGCAGGGCATCTACCATCGTGTTCACAAAAAAGTTCGTGAGTCCCTGTCGTCCGATGCCCCCGGACTCCTTCCCGATTTCGGTCCAGCGCGGTGCCTGAGCATAAAATCAACCCAGCCCGCCTTAGATCACATACAGTGATTGATGAAAAAGGCATTGAGAAGTACAAAATACGAACAGAACGATAGCCGGCCGTGATTACATTCGACGGCTTCTTCGCCTTCGTGAACAGTCGTGCTTGCGCACGGTCAATCAACTGCCATCCGTCGCAGTACGCCATTAACACGAAAGAGCTTCATTATACTTGTGAGACTTCAGGCCGCACCTCGACCATCGACATTGCCGGTGAACTGATTTTCATCTTCAACTTGAGTGTGCAATCATCGCCAATACATGTCTTGGTTATTAGTTCAACATACGCCGGTGGATCACCTTCTTTGTGTATATGATTGCGAATGGCATTTCTCATATCGGAGTCATCAGAGGGTCCAGAAGACTGAGCTGCAGCAGAGGCAACGACGGAGACGACGTCGATGGCATCTTCGAGGTAGGCTAGGAGAGTGGACACACGGGGGTGGTACGCGCTCAGAACACGCAAACCCAACGATTTCGTCTGAAACTCTGGAGGCATTCGTCGTGGAAAATGATGTTCAATCCAGAGTTTAATGTAAGGAATCTGAGAGAAGTTGATATGTCAGTTCAGCTGTGACGTCTGACTAGGCAAGAGCGATCTGGCGCGACCTGTCACAATCACGTGTAAACACGATACTATCACTGTCAGACTCTTTTATGAAAACGTTTACAACTCTTCGAATACTCCGCAGAGTCTCAAGCAAAGACATTGTCAATGTCCCAAGAATGTAAATAAAACAAAACTACGAGCACAACATTCGAATATTTTTGAGTACACTATCGTCATTCGTCTTTAATTTCTACTATCGAGGCAGACGGAGCTGGCTCATCTACAATTCGGGATGGCCCGTCTACAATCTCAATCTGAGGGGACGGTTTGTCTTCCGCGTCAGAAAATATCTTCTCTTTGTTTTTTAGGAACCCTTCGAGGCAGAACATATCAGCTTTAGTCAATGGCCTTTATGACAAAAACTTACCCCTGAGCTTTTGGTTCTGCTTCCTTTCGCGTTCCCTGTCCTTCGCACGTAAAGACTCCAGCTCGATTTTGATAGTTGATGCTTCTAATAAGGGGTAAACAGAAGGGGTAATAGGAAGGATAATAAAAGGGAAATCAGACAATAGAACCCGAAAGATGATTCCCCCGCGTTGGGAAGGTACACGCACCAGCAGAATTCTTGGTGAGCAAATCGTTCAAAATCGGTTCCGCCTTCTCAAAAAATCCCAACTCTCCTAAGGCCTTTGCCTTGCGGAAAAGTGCCTTGTAATTTTCTTTATTCAGCTGAAGCGCCTGCGTATATGCAACATCATAGATCAACATAAGTCATTATGTGGCGCAAAGCTTAATTACCTTGTCTGCCGTCTCTATCGTCCGTTCATAACTCGAAAGCCTCAGGTGGCACGCAGACATATTTGAGTATACCTTTCCAAGTTCTTCATCTAGCTGGAGGCACATAAGTATGCGAAAGAAATTTGACAAAAAATGGACAAAGACAGATCGGTGGCGTACCTTGCTCTTCGGCTTCGAGTCTGTGCTTTGGTTTGCTCCGACAGGATTTGTTCTATGAGTATCTCAGAAAAGTATGCACGCCAGACATCAGGACTTCGTATACACATACCGAGTGAGACCTCGGAAGTAGAGTAAGGACTGTCAATGTATCGCATCCAAACAGCAGCAAAACGATCAGACATCCAATACGCCGATATACTCGCAGCTTGAACCATACATACCGTATGGTATTTCTTGAGAGCTTATGACAAAACCGACATAGCCAAGGCCCAACCAGTCGTCAGTCATAATTAGCTCTCCACGCGCGTTCGTGGCGTTCAGCTCACCTTCTTTTGGGTCTGACTTGAATAATTTATCCCCAGCATCTTTTAATTCTTTTCCGGTACTAAAGGTCTTCAACTGCTGCGGCGTAAGCTCCCCTTCGATGGGCAACGGGGTCGGCGGTGGCGTGCTGGTGGCCATTGCTTTATGAATCAATAAATGTCAAAGATAGTCCTGTTAGCTAGATTTGAGCGTATTGACGATGAGTAAGTGAGTCTGGCGGCTGTGAGGAATGCCAAGGAACAGAGTAAGAGGTAAGAGGACAACTCGCAAAGCAATGAGGCGGAAATGAGTTCTGTACGCGCGTGACACGGACGTAATAGTCTGTGACCCTATGTGACTCTCGAACTCTCCTCGCAGATCTTGCCATAAGCTCGTCCAAACTACCACAGAGCGATGGCTCTTTTATCGACCATCCTTGGATTCTCTGCCTTCGGGCTCGCGGCGCGTCTTGGCCAACTCGGAATTCAGAAGCGAAACCCTTTTGAAAGTGTGTCTCTTCCTCTGTACTTCGGCTTGTGTGCAAACTACTCACTGCTTGTTTCTCACCTCATTTGTTATTCTCTCCAGACTTGGGTGGGCACGTAATTTCGATGGGCGTCTTTGGCTATGTGGGCTACTGGGCACACAAGTGGGACATCCGCTCTGCCGAACTCCTCGCGGACAAGCGTGCGGAAATTGCGGCACGGCGCGGCCTGATCGAGGCTGAGGCTGAGTGAAGAGCAGGGTAGCTGGTCGAATGAGTGGGACTCCGAACATTTATTTTAGATGGGGAGGGGAGCGGTGTGGGTGCGAATAAAGTGGTGCGTGTGCTATGGTCGTAATCTACGAGTTCTTCTGACCTGTTGTCTGATATCTAGTCGGGATCCCCTACTTATGGTTGCTCCGGTCTTCGCGCAGCTCGAATCCTGCTTTGTTTTACATCGTTGCACAATAATCATTCATGTAAATTACTGGCCGCGGTCCCAATCCTCGGCCATTGCAATCAAGCCGTTGCGACATGTCACCAAGGCGCGATGTCGTTCAAAGACGGCCCCTTCGCCAAATGCCAAATGACGACGAAAAATCGGATATGCAAAGGCTTATTTCAATGCTTCTTCCCATAATCATACCAATGGTCAATGCGAGATAATTTATTTACAGCCAGATGTGTGACGGGTGTCGAGCAAAAGACAAGCAAGCATGGACTGAGAAACACAGATTACGAGAATCACGGGCAGCAAACCGAATGGAAAAGAAAGGCGGCGCACTATACGGAGAGAAGAGCGGGATCCGAGAGGACTTCGAAGAGAGCAGCAAGCAGATATACGTCGCTGAACAACTAGCAAACGAAAGTATTGACTTTTTTGGAGGGAAGAGGAAATAAGCATGGGAAATACATTGCATTTTGAAAGAGTGTCTGGATTTAAAAGCAGAAAGAAAGGCAGAAGACGAACGGGAGACCAAAATCCCAGGTACATTTTTTCTCGAGGATAACACAACAACGACTCACAAGGAGAAAAGACGAGGGGCAGGATCAAAGCAAAGTAAAGACAGGACAAATGAAGATGGAAGTCACAGGAAGGATACGAAACGACTTTGAAAAATGCAGAGAAAGTAAGAAATGGTACATGCTGAAATGCCTTGTATGTATGATTCCAGCCAGCAGAAAATAACATCCAGTTGATTTTCCAGCAAAGGTTTTTGAATGCGTGGTACGTTATTCCGGTTCCAGGCGTGGACGCGTCCGGTGCTGCTTCGCGAGCACAGCAGGATAAGCGGTTTCGCGATAGTGAGATAGGAGGGAGCGAGGATAACGAAAAGTTAGAAAAATGAGATGATGATTGAGGAAGTGAGAAGGAACGCGCGGCGGCCGCGAAAGCCTTTAAATGAGAGTGTATATCTAGATCGAAATGAGAGTGGTGGGTTGATTTGGTGTGGATGAGATGAACGCTCCTGTAAACAAGCGTCTGAGGCGGCTTTTTGTCTAGGGTCCTTCGTAGGGATGCTCATTGCATCTGGAAGGCACTTTCAAGGCCCGTGCCTGAGTGGCGCTCAGCCTCCTCTTCAACTGGTGCGGAGAGGTGCCCGAATGAGATGCGTCGCGACATGCGTGGTGGAAAGTTAGTCGTCTTCACTCGACGAAGCTTCCTATTCGGTGTGGCCGGCGGCACTTGCATGTTTTCAACCGGTAGCACAAATGAGAGATCCGGGCGAACTATACTCGACACCGGAGGCAGAGGTTCAGGCTGAGGGTTCGGGAGCTCGGCGCCGAACATAGACGACGTCCTCGAGATCTTTTTCGCGGACGTCTTCCTGGTACGTGTGGACACCTTTGACGTGGTAGTTTTGTCTGACTTGAGCGTAGCGGAAGAGGCGATTTTTGGCAGTGGGCTGGGCTTGCTAGTTGGATCAGTAGCCGAGGACCTGCTCGTTTTCTGCTTCTTAACCTTCTTGCTCCTGATCTTCTCCTCATCATCACTGGAGGGATAGATGTCGAGTCCGCGATTGCTTCCGATCATTTGCGGAGAGTTCTCCTTCTGGTCATCCACACTCATGCGACTCGAATCGATGGACCTCGTGGAGATGCTTCCAAATGATGGCGCGCGCTTCAGCGAGTGGCCCAATCCATTGAAGCTCGGCGAGCTGAAGGATTCGGACCTCTTGACTTTGGGAGCATGACGGAAGCTGGGAGAGTTAGAGCTGACACAGTCGCTGGCCACGCCAGACTGAATTGTCGGTAGGCCGGACATTGTAGTCGTCGAACGGCGCAATCTTGATCCGCGGCTGCTTGACAGTGAAGATGGTGGGCCTCGAGAGGTAACATCTTCCGCAGGGGTTTTGGGTGTACGTGGTGTGTCGCCCAAATTGTTAGGGCGAAACCCTGACGGAGGCGGGGAAGGTGAACGCGATGAACTGTGCACATACGCGTACGCCGGGTTTGGAATTATTCGATCAACTCGTTGAAGGCGAGTCGATAGACTAGACGACCAAGTAATCAGCACCAGGAAACGCCAAAATCAATCCAGATCTTTGAGTACGCACCGATCAATACTCTTCTCGTTCTTCAAAGTATTGCCCTTGATAAAATCCATACTCGATTGTCGGTAGAGTGGTTTCTTGTGGACATTGGTGGTCGGCTGCAGAACGTCGGGCGGAAGGTCAGAAGACAATCTTTTCTCCCGCGCGTCATTTTCTTCAGCGTGAATGCGTGCTAACTTGAGCAGCTTGATGCGCGTGGACCGGATGGAATGAGGCCATTCCAAAGGATCTTTAGCGTGGATGATGCTGCGAGCAATCCTATCTAGAACATTTGCAGGAGGGATAGACCCATTGTAAGGGCTGAGCAGGTGGGACGGTAAGGCATCAAGAGCCTAAGACAAAGGAAAGCGTGTGATATCAGTCTACCGCGTCCAAGTTCCAAAAGCGTCTCCCAACTCAGGGGATAATAAACTATGATAAAGACGAGCTTACCTTGAGTAAAAGCGCAATCTGCTCTGTCGTCCACTCCCAGTCCATCTCGTCATCACCTCCGTCGTGAACCGAGCTGTTCCAACTATCAGTGCTCCTCCGAGGCGCAGCAGAGTCCAGCTTGAATAGTGATGGCGAAGGTAATCCCAGGCTGTTTCGCGGCGTGCGCGGTGACGAATATGAATCGGTTGACGAGCGGATAGATGATGCCCGTTTCGGCAATGAGGGATGGGGAAGAACGAGCGCGAGGGAAGATAGCTGCGCGACAGGTCGCCTTTGATGCATTATGGTTGATTTGTTTGTTGGGGATAGAGAACTGGGTTAAGGCGTAGAAAATACAGAACGAACGAGTGAAGCTAGCAGCAGAGGAGGCACTGGAGACGATGTATGCGTCCGTTGACGAACGCGATATCGACTGGGGGGAATGGGGGAAGGAGAAGCGCGTGTGATGTGAGCAGTCGAGAATATAGGGGACGACCACGTTGGGCCTCGAGGCGTTCAACTGCTTCTTATAGTAGGTCGCGTAAGAACCGGCCCTAAACATGTGTGGCTCAGCCGGGCTCTGCGGTCCAATTAGCTTTCCCTTTGACCATCATTGGCATCAACACCCTAGGCAACAGATCAGCAGATCACTCGTCTTGCTCGTCTGCACTGCTTTGATAGATGTACCTGAAACAATCCTGGTTTTTTATCGTCCTCTCAAGCTCCAGATTTACCTTACTCGCAAAACTCTCGTCTTCGGGTCTCAACTATGGGGAAGAGTCGGACCTGTTTTGGGCTATCCTCCAACGAGATCGAACTTTGTCTCCACCGCGGTCTGGGCGTACTTTTCCGAATTTATAAATGGGGTTACTATGTTGCAGTCTTCCAGTCGGAGTTTGTCGCGTTACAGAATACATCAGTTCTCTGCATCTTTTTGCATGGCTTGTTACAGGCTATGTACTAGTTGGCTCCTTCCAGAGCACGACATGCGAGCGTCATTGAAATAATAAATGAAACTTCTCCACTTCCCAAGAGTATGGAATGGGGCTCTCATGGTCATAGGGCGGCCGAGGAGCGACAGAATCTGTGAACAAAGGGCGGGACCGTTCTTTCGGACACTCCAATGAATGACTTCTGAGCCTTCTGTGAATCGAAGATGTCTTGGAGCCCGGTATGATAATGAAGCGGGTCGGACCGTCGTCGGCACTTCTGGGACTGACATAATCTTTAACTTCTAGCCACAATGGAATTTCACATGTATGCTCAGGGTTGCGCATACATTCCGAGACGAATATTCGTCAGCGAGAAAAGCACAGACTGTCCTGTACTTGTGAACGTACAAATATTGCGGTAAAAGTAAATTCAACGGAAGCAAAATTTCCGCGCACGTATTCTTACACCCGGAGCTTCTCAATCCCGGAGCACAAGCGGGCGGCGATCTGTATATTCATCGATCGTAGTCTAAATCGTAAAATTCGGTAGCCGCGCATTTCAATAGACAAATTACCTAAAATTCAAAATCGCAAGCGATCGAGAGCAACGGCGCCAAATGCCGAATTCTTCTATGGCATAACCTTGGTGCTGTCCCGTCATTGAATCGAAGCCTAGTAGCGAACAAGCTATGGTTTGCATGCATACAGTCATTCGGGATTTCTTCAAATCCTGCATCCGACGAGTTCTCTAAACAGGAAAGCAGTCGTAAAACAAAATCTAATATCCCCAAGCGATGCATCTTCTCTAACATCAGCATTATCGTAAGCCATATTGATTCGAAAATACAAGTTGATTTGCATTATTGTATTCAATCAAGGGCTAGCCACTCGGGATCAAGCAGCTAAGCCGCCGTCTCAAAAAAAAAACGAACTTAGATGGCTTTAAAAGGGTACCTACATATTTAATAGCAAAATGAAGAATGCTAGCGTCTCCAGACTCGTAGAGTTGGCAGATAATAACGCTGCTGTCAAATTGTCAAATCGCAAACGCATCAATGTCTCGGGCGGCTCTCTTCCGGATGTACTGGAAGCATCTCAGGCAAGACACACTACGTTTGGGATGGCACGAGTCATTGACGAGACTGGAATATAATTTTTCGGATTCTGCGGTACTTATGTAGACAGCCAAGAAAATGCACTATTAATGAAATTTAGTAAAAGACATCCCATATCCAGCCGTAAGCTAAATTGGTTTTTGTCTGAGGAACCTCGAGACGCGAAGACGTCCCGAATAGGCAATCTCGACATGCCCGACGATTTCGCGCTCGCTCTGCCGTCACAATGTCAATGTCCGCTACCAGCTCTGCGTCGTCTACGCCCTTTAGCACGCCATCGCGCTCACGCACAATACCACGGCCGCCGCCATCGCCCGTCCGTCCAACGTCGCCTACGCCCTCTTCTGCTTCGACCCTCTCAGCCGCCGCCGCTACTCCCCGACGCTCGCTCACCCCAGCGTTGGTTACTGGCGCTGCGAGTCTCAATAACAGCGCTGCCGCTGGGACTTCTGGTGCGCTGGGCACACCGCCTGCCGATGGCATGAAGGCGCAGGCGGCAAAAGGCCGCGCGCGTGATCTGCTGAGGAAACACTACGGTCTCGGTGTGGGTCCGCCCCCGCCTCTGAGCGGTCCTGGAAAGCCGCTTGATCCTATGGACATTGGTGAAGACCTGTTATTTTTTATCCGTTCGATTACAGTTTCATCACAGACCTTAATTCTTAATCGTGTTAGACTCTCCCGCATTCGACGCCAAGTCGTATTATGAACAACTAATCACTACGTCGTCTTTGTCGACGCTATTGAGGAACGAGAACAAGCTACTGTCTGGTAAGTGGTTGCATACCATCAACTTAGCGACTTTCTCAAATTTGCGCTGAACCACTGCCGCCCTCGTAGAAATTCGCCAGCTGGATGGGGAACGCCAGTCTCTAGTATACAATCATCACCACGAGCTCATCGCTGCAAGTGATACCATAGCTGCTGTCAGTTCTTCCCTCTCTATTGACGCCCAAAACAGAATCTGAGTTGCATCTCTCTTAGATGAAAACCCGAGCTGAAAGCATTGATTCTGACCTCGATAAACTGAGGGTAGCATTCTCGGAAATTTCTCGCCTCAACGACGAGTTGGGTGTCGTCAACTCGGAGAATGATAGATAATCCAATGTCTCTGCTTTCGTAGCATGCGGATTCTCAAAGCCACGAACGCGAGAGCAAGCTCCGCTTCATTATAGCAAGCAATAACAATAGCAGGATACACAGCAGCGGAGAAAACAAAACAACATGAAAAGTGTAACAAGTCCATTAATCATCATACCCTAGCATCGCGTCCCGCTTCGCTCTTCTGAGAGCTGCGCGCTCCTCGTCAGAAATGCACTCCCAACCTTCGACACTTTCTGAGAGCTCCATCTCCCATTTCTCCTCGAGTTCGAGCATTTTCTTGCTTTTCTTCGGTGCAGGTGGACGCGGCGGTGCAGGTGGTGGACTCCGTCGATTCGGATGCAGCGGCGCGATGCGACTGAGCACACCGCGCGATGCCTTCACGAGCGGGCTGCTGTATGCTGATCCTGCCGCGGGGGATGCCAATGGCGAGTTGACTTTAGAACTCACTCGTCGGATCAGCGCGGACATGGAGTCCTTGCGCGGTGGTAGTTTGGATGTGCGTTGTTTGGGCTTAGACGGGATTAAAACAGGCGGAGGAGGAATAGGTGTTTGTGGGTGTGGCTTAGATGGTGGTAATATTTCATTTTCCTGTGCGGAATAAAATAAGACTGCTGCAGTTCTTCGGGTAGACAGGACCGAATCTTACCTTATTCTCGCCTTGGCTCTCACTTGTCTTATCGGTGCTTTCGGTAAGGAGAGGGTCTAGATTATCATCTTGATTATCTTCATCGTCAGAGCAAATCACAGTCGCCCTCTTCTTGCGATCCTTTTTTGGCTTCGGTTTTGATATCTCCGAGCTCGGCGATTCTCGAGCCGCAGGTTCAACACATCCTGCAGTAGTCGCGGCATCCGATTCCTTCTTCGAGTTTGCTGCGATTTGGACCTCCGCTTTCTTCTTCTCCTTCTTGTTTTTCACGTCCTTCTTCTTCACCGGTTCGGCAACGATCACATCTGATCCTGCAGGGGTGCTACTAGAGCTGCCCATATGGTTGTACAAGCTCGCAAGTTCCTCGTTTGCAGTGGTAGCAGAATTCGATTCTGCTGCCGCTCGTTTATTTTTCGTCTTGTCGAGCTTGGGAGCGGTACGTGGAATAGCAATGGATGGCGAGGGCGGCGGTGCGACGAGGTCCGCGGACGGGGGAATGGAACCAGACGCCGAGGGACGCGTGGATGTCGCTATAGAGGGCAGCACGGACCCGGAGGCTCGTGTCGGTTCAGGAGGACCCATATGGGAAGATGGCCGGACGCAGGTATTGCGGGAGGGTAGTACGGAAACAGTTGCGCTAGCAGGATCGGAATAAGCAGCTGATTTGGAGGATCTGGGAATGAGAGCCATTTCATCCTCGCTCGAGTCTGCGACAAACTCTTTGCTTTTGTATTCCTGCCCAGGACCCTTGTCCTTCGAACGTCGCTTCTTTGCAGCTGTGTCGTTCTTCGTAGATGACGAGAGGACTGCTGAGTCCATCTTAGCTTTCATCTTCTTCTCGCGTGTCTTCTTTTCCGTTTTCTGTCTCTTCGAGCTAGATTCCCTTTTTTTATTCGCCAATTTCGACGAGTCGGGAACGTCGACATCCATTGAATCGTTCAGAAAGTCGTCGTCGTCCACCAGCCTACGTTTCTTCCTTTTGCGAACTTCGAATGGGGAAGATGGAGGCGTGCTCTCTGGATTGATTCTGTTACGCTCGAATATCGAAGATGGAGGCAAAGTGGTAGGAGCAGCAGACGAAGGTAGATCGGAAGGCGGAAGAAGAGATCTGTCGCCTGCATGCGGAGCAGGTGGAACACGGAAAAGAGAACTGCTGGGTATAGCAGACATGTTCAGCTCGGTCGTCCGCCCAGAGAGACTTGGGCCCGCTCTACTCTGTTCGTCATCCGAGGACAGATCAATAATTATCTCTGATGCTTTATCTTTAGTGGAGACAGGCGACTTGTGAGTTCCTGAGGGGCGACCATTCATCTGCTCGTCAGCCCGCGGACCATCCGTGGTGGCATGGCGCCGGGGACGTGTTTTAGTGCGTTCAGCGACGTCTAATGAAAACAGCTGATCGGAGGAGGACTGTCCATTGCTTTCGTTGGTTACATGTGTTGATACAGACGCAATAGTCGCACTTTTCTCATTGCTATCGAGTCCCGCCGCTAGTCCTTTGTACGCTGGACGAGGTCTCGGTTGTTTAGGCTTCGCCGGTGCCGACGCTGCAGTAGAAGCGACAATGCTGGACTCCAGGTTTACTTTGTTTGGAGACTTGTCAGCTGTAAAGAGAGAGATAGACGAAGGTTTGTCTGCGGTAGGGACGGGGTTGTGAGGCGAGAACTCGGATATGGAGGAAATGGCTTGTGGCTGGCCAAGGCGTGATTTAGAGGCTGAAGGTACGAAAGCATAAGTTCAGAGTGCCCTGAATGCGGCTGTCATGCATACCTCTGCCATTAGACACTTCTTCTTCATCGCTGTCATCAACGATCCAGTTCGCAGATCCGCTGGTCATTGTGGTCGTCGTTCGTGTTGTTGTGCTCGCGCGTCTCTTGACGCGTCCGTTACAATAGGTCACAAATACGGTCACGTGGATTTCCTTTCCGGGTTTCCGCCTGTTCCCGGCGCTCGCCCGTCGTGACATCAGTGCTATTCAAATGCTGACAAGAGTTGGCGATTCCTATGAAGCAGCTTGAGTGACTAAGTCTTTGCATCCAAACCCGTGGCAAGAGGTTCTGCGCTCTCTCCTAATTTTGTTCTCGCTATAAGCCCTTGTTTTAAAACTCATCATGGCACCTCCATTCACCAAGCCTCATGTCGAAACATCCTTGAAGCGCGTCCGAGTGCTGTTTGGTGGTCAATGGATCGTCAATACAAAGGCAGCGAAGCTTGTGTTCGTCTTGACCGATAGTGCTCGTGTCTTTTCCTCGGGATACTAATGATATTCAAGCTGGGAGCATCCGTATTACCCAAGCTATTATTTTGGCAGCAGCGATGTTCCTCATAAGTACTTGCGCCCATCTGACGCCTCTTCAGAGGACTCGGAAGCCAAGAGCGTATATGATATCGTCGTGGGTGATAAAGTTGCCAAGAAAGCTGTTTTCAAGTTCAGCCAGTGCGCCGGCGAGCTTTCGGGACTAGTCAAGATTATCTTCGGAGCCATGGATGCATGGTTCGAGGAGGAAGAAGAGATATTCGTTCATCCAAAAGATCCTTACAAGGCTCGCTTAAATGCTCTTACACTTCTAGAGAAAAACTCATCCGTGCGATCTACAGCGAGTGGACGTGCTACAGTCGTCTAGACATGTCCGTGTCGAGGTGGACGGTGTCGAAGTCGCTAACACTCACAAACCGCGCCTCCTCTTTGAGACAAGCTTGCCCGTTCGTACGTACATTCCCAAGACTGACTGCCGCATGGACCTCTTTGAACCGTCAAGCCTGTCTACCGCATGTCCGTACAAGGTTTGTCAGCTTCTAGGATGATAATCTACTCAAGGTTAAGTCATTGTATGTATACTCTTTACAGGGTGTGGCGTCATACTATTCTGTTAGCCTGCCAGGTGGCAAACTCGTTGAAAATATTGTCTGGTGGTATCGTGTGCCGCTCGCGGACTGTATTGATATTAAAGGATTTGTTGCCTTCTACGACGAGAAAGTTGACGTGTGGGTCGATGGAGAGAAACAGGCGAGGCCACAGACGCAATTTTCGTGAGTCGCGCGTAAGGAGGAATAAATTTGTGGGTGCTTTGATTGTTCTTCGTCCATCACTCTCTAACGAGTATTTTTTCCACTGGTAGGTAACAAGTGTAACATATAAAAGGTTCAAAGCCGAACATTTCGAAGAATGATCAAGTTGCGCCACAGCAAATAAAAGACCATGAAGTCTTTCCATATTTTACGACTAATTATGGTTTAAGAACCCAGAAGATCACAGAGCAACATGCGCATAGATTCATGGAAAAATGCAATGAGCGCTTTGTCTTCTGATAGAACGGCGAGAGAGCTATCCACGGGTTATCCTGTTTCTGTGGTTGCAAAGGCCGCTCGCTTTGACGTTCATTCTGAATGCGAATTTAGCCGACTATTGTTGTGTCCAGCCACTCTCCTCTAAGGAGGTGTGGCTTCTGGTTTGCCCCTGCTTGGTGCGTGGCTTAGATCTGCCGCAGTTGCTTAGAATGCTCTGTATAAATACAGCTCTTTTCCGCACCCTGGTCTCATCCGTCCTCTACCCTCTCCGAAGTCTCAAGACGTGCATCCGCTGTCAGGTCACAGTTATGCCTAAAGCTCCGAGCAGTAAGGAGGAGAAACGCCAACAGCAAGAACTTGCTAATTTACCTCACCCGCTCATCGCTTTGAGATCGAGCATGGGCACTCCAAAGCGTAATAGACGCATACCCACTGACCCTTCTCTATTCTACCATAATTCTTCCGCGGTCGCAGGCGACGTGGAACGCCCATCACACCTGGAACCCCCATCGCTCTGTCCCTCGACGCCGCCGCCTCGAAAACCAGCGTCCAGTAGCAGTATCTCCCAGCCATATCTTTCACCCGAACGCCCAACATCTCCGATGAAGCGACCTGCACCGTCCCCCTTTCTTCCACCTCGCGCGCGCGTAGCGGCGTTGTACCCCGCCCTTTCCCGCTCGTCCACTCGACTGCCGACATCATCTCTGGACAGAATCCCACGTGCACTCTCTCGTGAAACGGCGGCATACATAGTTCACCAAGAAACACTTCATCACCGAGAAACACGTCCGCAACGCATCGCACCGGACGGGTATTCAAATCTGGTCTTCGAACCTATCAATTTAGGTAAAACTCCGTATGGCTGCTCAGTGTATGACCCTAGTGCGGTGCGAGAATCGCGTCTTGGAATTCCAGGACGATTTCATCGCCAGATTATGATCGCTTTCAAGGTATGTCTTTCACCGTTCTTACGTATCATAACCTTCCTTCCTCACTTCACTTTCTCACAACTTCAGTGGCCCGGATACGATGTGTACGGAATCGGACCTTCCACGATGAAGATAACTTGGGGGATCGCGTCATCAGGTCAAGAAGTGAGATTGAAGATTCTCAATGGGATTTTAACGCTGTTCCTGGAGTTCCAGGACATTGTGCAGGTATGTTTGATTGATCAAGGGCGATGCTTACATGCTCACTATGGCTTATCCCTCTTCCCCTCTTCAAAGAAAAACAATTATAAGATCCATGCAGATCACAAGAGAATAGACGTCGCTCACATGGACAAACGAGACCTCCGTGCCTACCGGCTTGACTATAGATACAACAATCTGTATCAGGTCGTATTGGCGGTAGACAGTTATATCTAAGACTAATGATCTTGGGGACGATCTGATATCGACGTTCTCCGTGATTACTCTGTATATATATGTATGTGCCTGGCACGCTCTTTTCTTTCTCCACTTTCCGTATATCGTACCCACATTCCTTTCATTCCTCTCCTCTCGTCTTAAGTTCGATACATCGGTCACTCATTCATGTTTCATGTTTCCTTACTGTAACACCCATAATTCTAATTGCTTCCGCATTCATTTAATGTTGGAATTCACATAGCGAAAAACCGTAACTATACTTGAGGATCCTGGCGGAACTTAGGAACAGTACAACGTGGGGTCTGTCAAGGCGTTGGAGGCGTTCACGGCGTTGTGTCCACGAGCTCCGTATTGTTGAAATGACAGCCTGAGGCCTTTGGGTACAATAAAGAACCGGCTAATTACAGGTAGATAGCAAATAAATTAGAGGTAGATGGAGTTAACTCACCTCAGTCTGATAGAACAAGTCTGAGGTGCGCATACAGCTGCCTCAGCATTTGGTGCATGGATGGGGAAGTCTTCCGAGTTGTTTGTAAACATCCTGTCTACGAGCGTGAGGATGTGATCATGGAGAAGCAGGAACTCGGGGAAATCGCTTCAGACATAGCCCTGCATTTGCAATTAGTGAGGCGAACCGTTATGAAATTAAGGGAACATATCTACGTCTCTGCGTTTCGCAGTTCGTTGAATATTCCCTGTCTCTTGACTATCAACACAAGATTGACGAGGGGCAGAATGAGAAGAAAAAGGATGCTGGGCAGCAAGGAGCTTGTCGTGTTTAATTACATCATTATCGTCGTCGTAGGGGAAGGGCTACGACCTCTGCTTCCGAGGAAGATCGCCGTGTGATTTAGCTCCGCGTCCCTCTGCGACAGCGACACACGCGCAAGTATGGTTACTAAATTAGGCAATACAATTGAAAGCAGTTCTCACTCATGTCTTGATCCCTTTTACTAATCTACACTGTCCACTATGAAATCACTGTGAAAGGCGCTTCTCAGTTACGCACAGCAGCCGGATAACGTCAATCTATTGCTGGCCGTCGTCATTGTCACCTTTTACGTGCTCGGCGTCCTGCCTATCTACATAATCGCTCTTACTACCATTCGTCTCGTGGCGCCCAAGAAAGAGAGAGAGAAAGAGAAAGCTTTAGCCAACATCTGCCGGAAACTTTTATCCGACTCGCACTAGCTCATGAAAACAGCTCACCGTGAAGTGGGAAATTCCTCCGGTCGCCGTCACCATGGAGGTCTCGATTAGCTTCCAACTCGGCTCGCCCGAGGTTGCTGCACAATGGAGCGCTGTGATTCCCTCGCGGACGGTTATATTACACTCGGTGTGGACTCCATCAGGCGCCCTTATCGCCTCGCCATGTTCTACGCTCCGGGGTGCCTCGACACAATTCGGCAGAACGTCCTGCAAAGGAAGGCGGACAGGGAGAAACCTACGTTGGCCGAGGCGCATTTTTGCCTGGACTGCATCAGGCAGACGATACAGTGCCGTTCGGATACCTAGCTCGAGCAGGTACGGAGCAAGTACGGAGAGAAGTCGCTGCAGCCCTTCATCACGCATAACAATTGTCGAGACTGGACGAAGGTGTACATGAAGATTAAAAGATTGCAGGCACAGATTTAGCTTGAAATTGATCGGTGGACGTATCAATTCTTGCGACTTTTATAATAATTCATATTCTGAAACAACTGTGCGTAAGAATATTACATTAAAGTCTTGAACATGACCTCTTGTCATAGGCACTTTTCGTGACTCTTCCGCCTAAAGACTCAGAGACGGATGCTTTCCGGTGGACCCAGGTAGCTCGGACGGACTCCTCCGGTGTCTAACGAATTTAAATATTTATATTAGATTTCCCGGTCAAACTCGATACAACTCACCTATCACAATTTTTTGGACAACAACGGCGGCCTCGACCATCCAAAGCTATAGCAAATCTATTGAGTTTCATCCAAGACGCACTGTCTTCTACACTAACCTTCAAGGTATGCGCGCCAGGCGACGCCGTCCAGTTCGTAACCACACTTACAATCGCGTTCGCTACAAACCCGTCATTTCCATCCCATTGCGCCGGAAGCGTACCTGGGGCGGATGGAGGGATGAATGCGACCGTTTGAGGCGCCTGACTATCCATTTGAACAGCGATCTTGATCGGCCTGTCCGGACCCATGCTGTTCAGCGAAGGCGAGACGAGTACTATGGCTGAGACGTTTCCTGTGTCGTTGATAGTATTGAAATTGAGGAAGTCGTATTCGCTGAAAAGAGCGATATGAGATTCATCACAATATAAGGATATTACCATCACAGTTTGCACTTACATGCTAGGACCTGAACCAGCTGTGAAGTTGTTGAAGTCGTTTCCGGTCCGCGGCCACGGGGTCACTCCTGACAGAGTCTTGCCATAGCCCGGCAGCTCGACCCAGGTAATACCAGATACACTCGTGTTCCTCGACGCGTGGGGCGCTTCGATAGAAATTCCGCCATCACCTTCTACGAAACCTGTCTTCTATTGCTTAATAAACTGTTTCATCCAGAATTGAAAAATCAGGACCTTCAAATCCACTCGGCGCTACCGTGTGATTTGCCACGAAGTAAGCAGGCGAGCTCATGGGTGGCTGGTCTTGGACGGTCGCGTTGAAGTTTATCTGCGCAGCTTGCGCGCCCGTCACCTGACTCCAATCGACAGTTGCCTCGACACGTACTTCTGGATTGGAAGGTGAAACAGAGCCTTGGCTAGGCGTGAGTATCAGCCATGAAACATTCGAGGTTGCTGTGAACGTGAACGGAGATGGACCGCCGGCACCGATGTCTATGTAACGCGAGTTTAGTGGGACAAAGGAGTCGAGCGTGATGGTCGGCGGCGGGCAGCTGTACCCTACAGCACATTGGTTAGGGTTGTCTCCCGGCCTAGAAATATTAATCAGAAGGAGATTAAAAGGGATTTAAGTGATTTGTGCACACCAAGTTCCTTTCGTGCCTTCGGGTGAGATACGCATAGCGCCTGGTAAAGCCTGCTTTTTGGATTGCAGTCGGGATATAGGCGGCATTCTAGAGTGAAATAAGAACACGAAATTAATTCGTGTCATGTGGAAACGCACGTGTCAGCCATCGGTTGCTGCCAATAAAAGTACTGGACATGAGTTTGATCCATCATACTGCACAACGTTAGTCGGTGTCCCTCGAATTGCAACTCGATACGCACTGATCCCATTTTCCATCTAGAAGTTGGTGATATTCCGTTTCAAGCTCGTAGTCCTGCTCGAACAGCTCCTCGACCTGATCTGCGAAATCATTGGCACTGAGACGGGCCTGGGATACCCGCAGGTCGTTTATTCCCTGAGAGACCCACATCTTCGTGAGCGTCGAGCTTGCAAGAATGGGATGTTGAACTGTCTCGAAGAAGGCGGGCTGGAAATCTGATGAAAGACTATTGTAGATTTTCGTGGACGCATTGACAAGTGCGTCCCATGCAGTAACGACATTTTCGGCCCTTAAGATGCAACGATAAATCGATAATCCGGGAGATTAGAAACAAATAAAATTTACTCTCTGTAGTCGGTCAGACTAAATGTCGTTCCGTTCAGCAGCTCGGGCTTCCGCCTGTTGTGAGGTTCGTCATGATATTCGCCACTTCGTTCGCTGTATCTACTGGCAAGTCGAATTCTCGCTGCGCCCATTGTGAGACGAAGGTGTCCAGGTTATCGAACGACCATCGTGAAGAGTTCCAGCCGTAAGCAAGGAAGAACTCTGTGTTCAGCTCGTATGGCTTCAAGTCACCGACGTTCAAGATCCAGATTCGGGTCGCCTGACGGTCGATGGCAAATGAAAGCTGTTCAAATGTCTGATGAAAAACAATACGGTGCATTTTAATGACCTAAAGCAATAAAAACTCGTTTCTGCTGACCTTTGACATTTGTGAGCTCTATTGTTTCACGTCAGCGATTGAAACGGATTGAGTATACGCGACGCACTGTAATCCATTTGTAGTCTTTTGGCTCCCCAACCTATTCTACGTTTAATGATCCATCTTCAGTGTCTGCGCGATGCTCCACTCACATAATCGTACTGAAGCAACGGTCAGAAAGCATGTTCAAAAGCGCCCGAGGGAGGGAAGAAGAAAAAGAGCTTACATGATAATAGACACCCGCTCCCCCAGTTCTGTTGAATTCGCTCGGAACGGGTAGGCGTATCATGTTTCCCCAGCTGAAACAACAGTGAGTAATATTCAAATGAATAAATGCGGGATTCTTCTTACTTGTCGTCAGACCAGAGTAGGGTAACATCATCGGGAGGTTGCAAGCCATCATAATAATAGCCCAGCACCTCTTTAT
>JAJOHG010000324.1:0-29011 GCA_021029095.1 Phellopilus nigrolimitatus | reverse complement strand
AAAGGTCCGTCATAATATTTGGGACTAGAAAGCTCGACTTATTAACACAATCGTTCCCTGGCTCAGCTGGCGGCAAGGCGGTGTCAGCGCATCCTCTGTTACAGACGGCGCCGCCGTCATTCAAACCGCGCTCAGCGCGTTGGCGGCGTTCATATCCTCATCAACAACGCGGGTATCTTGCGCGACAAGGCATTCAAGAACGTCTCCGACGCTGAATGGGACCTCGTCCAGCTCGTGCACCTCAAGGGCGCGTTTGCGTGCACCAAGGCCGCATGGCCGCACTTCCGCGGGCAGAAGTTCGGGCGGATCGTCAACACCGCGAGCGCCGCGGGCCTGTATGGCAACGTCGGCCAGGCGAACTACAGCGCGGCAAAGATGGGCCTCGTCACGTTCACGAAGACGCTCGCCGTCGAAGGCGCCAAGTACAATATCAGGGCGACTGCTATCGCGCCGATGGCCGCGAGCGCGATGACCGCGACGGTAATGCCGCCTGATATGCTCGAGGGCATGAAGCCCGAGTTTGTCGCGCCATTCGTTGCGTCGTTCGTGCACCCCGACTCACCTAACGCTTCCGGACGCGTTTTCGAAGTGGGCGCGGGTTTCGTTGCAGAGATTCGCTGGGAACGCAGCAAGGGTGTCATCTTCCGTACAGACTCGTCCTTCACGCCTTCCGCGGTAAAGCAACGTTGGGAGCAGGTCACGGACTTCACAGACGCGGATCATCCAGCAGACCTCCGGGACTTTGACCCTCTTGTAGGTCCCTATTCTTCCTAACGTAAATAATCTGACATGTCTTCGCAGTCGAAGCTCGAGTTCGCTAAGACTATAACTGCCCCTAACCCGCAATTTTCTCCGGAGGTGCGCTTCGACGGAAAGACCGTCATTATCACGGGCTCGGGAGCTGGTCTGGGCCGTGCGTACGCGCATATGTATGCGAAACTCGGTGCGAACGTCGTTATTAATGATGTCAGCGAGAAGAACGCCAGTGCCGTCGTCGATGAGATCCACAAAGGTATGCGATTCCCAAGTGTTTGTAAAATTAAGCACTAAGGATTCACCCGTTTGGATAGCTGGAGGGAAGGCGGTTGCCGCTATCTGCTCTGCAGAAGACGGTGACGCGATCGTCAAGGCTGCTCTCGATGCGTTCGGTGCAGTTCATATCCTCGTTGCCAATGCAGGTATTCTGCGCGACAAGTCGTTTACCGCAATGTCTGAGCAAGAATGGGACGCTGTCATCGCCGTGCACCTGAGGTGAGCTACAATCCTTCATCTTTTATGGAATCTGACGCGAGGATATGCACAGGGGGACGTTTAAGAGTGCGAAGGCCGTCTGGCCGTTATTCCAGAAGCAGCGCTATGGGCGAATTGTGACGACCTGCTCGCAAGTGGGCATATGTGCGTATAGAAACTAGTAATTGCTATCACACATATCTAATAAATTTATTTATCTATTCAGACGGTAACTTCGGGCAGGCCAACGTGCGTCATTAAACTACGTTTTCTCAATCAAAGTGCTAACACCCTCTCAGTACTCAACTGCGAAAGCTGCGATCCTTGGCCTTACACGCACACTTGCGCTCGAAGGGCGCAAATACAACATCCTTGCGAACTGCCTTGCACCTCAAGCAGGTACTGCTATGACGAGCACGGTTTGGTATGCGTTGACAATATTTTTGATAATGATTGGATCGCTAAAAACGTTGTTCAGGTCGCAAGAGATGGTTGACGCGTTCAAGGTTAGCAAATAACATACACACGCTTTATCATGTCTAATGCAGCACTGACAATAGCCGGATTACGTCGCACCTATCGTGGGTTTCCTGTCAAGCGAAGGTGACCAGATACGTTCCCTGATAATTCCTGACACTCATTCAAAATTTCGGGTTCAATAGGCAATGAAGAAACGACGGGGTGCCTTTTTGAGGTATCAGGTGGCTGGGCTGCTCAGACGCGCTGGCAGCGTGCCGGTGGACACGGCTTTCCTGTAAACAAACCTTTAACTCCCGAGGCTGTCCTTGAGAAATGGGATTTGTTTACCAATTTTGGTACGTCAGGGAAAGCATGGGTTGGGACAACTATCTGAGTAATGATTGGCCATAGATGATGGGCGCGTTACGTACCCGACGACTACACAGGAAGCCATAGCCCAAGTGAGAATTTCCCTACTTAACGATGCTAAAGAATGGCTGTGCTCACAGCAGCTTTGCTAGATTATTGAGAACTTTTCCAACGAAGGCGATGATGCAGACGCCAACCCATATGCAGATCCCGAAGACTCTGAGCTCGTCGTGGCAGCAAAGAAAGACGTACCCGAGCCGACTGAGTTTTCGTATACTGAGCGGGACATCATTTTGTACAATCTCGGCGTGGGTGCGACCGAAAAGGAGCTGCAATGGACGTACGAGAACCACGACAACTTCGCGGCGCTGCCGACGTTTGGCGTGGTGCCGCAGTTCTTGGCGAGTGCCGGGATACCGCTCGACTGGCTGCCCAAATTCAACCCTGTGAGTCATTGATCACCGGGCTGATCTGAGCTGCGGACGCCACGACATGATGTGATGAGGCTGCATTTTCTGACCGAATGCATAGGCAAAGCTATTGCATGGCGAGCAATTCCTTGCAATCAAGGGTCCAATTCCGACGAGCGGGACGATGGTCAACAAAGCCAGGTGAGGTCGATCTCGATTATGTCACATCCTAGCGCTAACCGGATTACAACGCTTATATAGGCTGGTTGAAGTACTCGACAAGGGCAAGGCAGCGGCAGTCACGTCTGTCGTCGAGACGATCGACCAGAGTACCGGCAAGGTTGTGTTCGAGAACCAATCGACCGTGTTCATCAGGGGAAGTGGAGGCTTTGGCGGCAAACGGAGCTCGTCAGGTAAATCATGTCGTGGCTGCGCACACCCAAACAGATTTATCTGACCCGACATTCTGTTGTTTCATCAAACTCAAAGACCGCGGACCTGCTACAGCTGCGAACACCCCGCCTAAGCGCCAGCCTGATGCGGTTGTAGAAGAGAAGACTCTGCCTACTCAGGCTGCACTCTACCGGTACGTGGCGTCCTCGGCGTCCTTATTTGTTTTACTTCGGTCAGCTAAGCCTTTTCGCAGGTTAAGCGGCGACTCGAACCCACTACACGTAAGTACCAACACGAAAACTGACATAGCCTCACCCTAACCTGTTCTCAATGACAATAGATTCTTCCGGAGTTCGCAGCTGTCGGCGGTTTCGATAAGCCTATTCTTCATGGTAGGTGGTTTTTGAAACCAAATCAGTTTGCTAGTCAGAAATCCAATTTCGATCCCTAGGCCTCTGTTTTATGGGCATCTCCGCGAAGCACGTCCTGAAGACCTTTGGCACCTTCCAAGACATCAAAGTCCGGTACGCCCTGCTTCTGCTTTCCCTTTGACTTTATTTGAGCCATATGTTACTCCAAGCTTCGCCGGTGTCGTCTACCCTGGCGAGACGCTCGTTACGGAGATGTGGAAGGAGGGAAACAGAGTTATTTTCAGTACGTTTAATTTCCCAAATTCATACATACTTTTTCATTGCTAACTGAGTGCTATCTCCGTCCCTCCGTACAGCTACGAAAGTGAAGGAACGCGGAACCACCGTCCTGGCTGCTGCGGGCGCGACGCTCGCAGCCGCGTCTGCAGGCTCGGTCAAGGCGAAGCTATAGCCATGGTGGCCAACTCACAATACTAAATATAGCAGATATGTAAAATGCAGTCTCGTGTCTTCTACGTTCTCATTTCGCCCTTGGAAATACATTTTCTCAAACAGGGCCAATTGTATCCGGGTGTATCAACCCTCCTATTGTCCATTGCTCATTATCTGAAGGTGCCCTATGTCCATGCGTTTGAGCACGGCGTGGGTGCCTACGAGGTAAACACATAATAAGGGTCCCGTCTCTATAAGTATCAACGAATATTTTCTCGAGATCGAACGCAAAAGGAATAAAATTGCTATAGACGATACCCAAACGCAATAAGCAAGCAAGATTACTGACAGAAATTGAGTCCCCAAAAAGACAAAGAACTAAAAGCTACGTCATGATACATCCGTGCAGACAAAAATCAGTAATAAAACGCAAAATGATATTGTAGTGTGTGTAAGACTGAAGAGTGCTGGAACCAACCTAAAGAGCGTGGGGTATGGGGTTGGAGGGTCGGTAGTAGAGTAGCGGTGTCTTTGTATAGAGAGGGTGACCAATGCCGGCGAGCGGGAAGATAATGATTTTTTCTTTCTTGAGACAGGAAGCAGGCAACGGAAAAGAAGAGGGGAACTTAGTCGTACAGTGGGATGGAAGTGATACACATGAAGTCCATAAATCTATCGGAAGGAGGGACGAGAAAGGCAAAGTGAAGGGGTATGCGATCAACGCGCCTCACGTGCACTCCGCCAAGACGTTTGCGATATCGCTGCACGCAAGCATGGAGTCAGCGCGCAGTCTTCGTATAACGCATATTAAAGGCACATGGCGCCGGACACGCACCTTCCCGGGTAGAACCAGAACATCACGGCGATGATGACATACAGGCACATTAGTATCATGCCTTCCAGCCAATTTGACTGCGTCGACGGACAATCGGGGAAACGGTCAGGTTTAATTCGACCGTGGAGGAATAAGAAATGAAAGACGCACCTTCCCGTCTGCAACACAGTAGTTCACCGTCAGCACCGCGAGGAAGAGTGTCTGTGGAGCATGCGGCATATGCTCAGCGAAGATGAAAGAAAGAAAGCAACAGTGGACACGCACCACAGATTCGAACGGATCAAAGAGAAGCAGGAGCGGCTTGCCCAGACACCACGCAATGACGACCATCAACCTGTCATTAACGAAGCGAGTGAAATAAGCTCGGTGTTCTGTACGGACTTTACAGAAGGAAAAGAAAAAAAACTTACGGAATTACGAAGAGCGCAATTTGCTGCAGGCGCCGTACGAAGCAAGCAAGAATGCATTATTAGTATCCAAGACACAGCTATATACTGCAGCAAATCACTCACGATGCTCGACCCGACTGCTACGCCGATACTAAGTGTGAGCTTGTCCTTCACGGAGACAGTGACCGCGGTGACATGCTCCGCCGCGTTGCCAACAATTGGAAGCAGGATAAGCCCGACCCACTCTTTGCTGAGACCCGAGCTCCCAGACGTTACGCCGTCGATGCTGCTCACGAGGAACTCTGCAGTGACTGCGACAAGCTGCATAAAAATAGACAGAAAAGTGAGTATAAAAACAAAAAGGGGGAGGGTAAGGATGAAGGAAACGTACAACCGTGACAACAATCAGCATCACAATACACATCGTCAGACTCATACTCGGACTCTCCACCTCCTCTTCCGGCTCTTTACCCGCGTGTGCCTCGACGTCCGTACCGTCGTGCGTCTCGTCATTCTCTTCACCGTTCTCCGCCCGCCTAAATCCATTCGCATCTCCGTTCGCATGCCCATTCGAGTGCCCATTCGAACTCTCAGCCTGCTCAGAACTCTTCTCACCCCCCTTCTGCCTAATATGCAGCCTTTTCGCAACCTTGCCAGTAAACTTGTCAAACACGGCGGTCGCGTTTCCGTTCGTCACCGACTCATCGTAGCGTGTCGACTTGAAGTTATCCTTGTGGTTGTCATCGTACAGGCTCGCATGCGACCACAGCTGGAACACCAGATACGATCCGTAGACTTCAAAGAGGACCAACGGTCAGACGGGAAGCGCGAATGGACAAAGGAAAATACAACGCACTGAAGAGGAGGATGATGGCGACGCCGTGGCTGAGTTTCTTGATGTCGGCGCCCTCTTGGCCGTCCGTCAGCGGATCGTGGGTAGGGTCCGACGCATCCGGCTGTACAGCAAGATGGAACGCGCCTGTTTTAGGTTTGGCGTTCGTATTAGAAGAAGACCGATATCCAATATACGGAGACGAAGAATCGAAGGGTTGAGTTGAGTTGAGTCGCGAACGAACCGAAACGCGAGATGGACGAGACATAAATGGATAGGAAGGCACAGCACAGAAAAGAAGGTATTAAAGAAATCGTCAGCTATATGGACCGCACCTCGGTTAAGTTCAAGACGTACCAGGCAAGAGCACCGCGATAACGCTTAGCGTCAGGAGCGATGAGTTAATCTGGCTCGCACCTAGACATCAAAACCCAAGTTTGACAAAATCCACCCGACAAAACCATAGCATGCGGGGTATTAGAGTATTAGACGCCAGCACAGCATCATTGATATTCATGGATCGACACGGGCGCCAAAGTATACCAGACCCAAGAATCAGGCGACCAGCGTCAAGATGAGCGAGCGTCAAACACAACCGAGTGAACGGTTCGTCCAAGAAGCGCCAACAGGGAAAGAAGCCACAACCAGATTATAGCCACGGATAAAGATGTACACAAAAACAAATATATCGAAGAAATCAGTCAGTAAGCGCCCACGTCCTGGTAGGAGCAGGGCAAGACGCACTTGATCCGAAACCCTGTTCCTGGAAGCGCGTACCGCCAGCGAAGAAGCACATCCCGAGCACGAGCACTATTGCAGGTTAGATGGAATAGATCGAGTTATAAAAATAATCGATCAGCGAGCGCGCAGAAGTCGATGCAAAAAAGACGCACGCAGGTTACTCAGGATCGAGCCGACGACTAAATGGAGAGAACGAGAAGGCATCAGTTAATTGTAGTGGCTACGCGACATGCACAGTTGCAAAGAGTATTGCTAGTAGAGCGCAGAATCCACTGCAGACCAGGAGGGACATAACGGCTAAAGCAAACTTACGCGACGATTGAACGACCTGAAGCTCGCATTTGACGATGGCTATGACCTGCATCACACAGAAAGCCAATCAGTAATCGTCCCAAAATAAGAGTAGCTCCGTCTTTGAAAGTGACAAATTGGGCGAGAGAGTACTCACGGCGACAATAAGCTCAACACTGGACAAATATCAAATCCGATGAGGACGGAAATTTCGGGCGTAAGACGGAGTAGTTGATTAGCGTCGAAGGTACTTCATTCCTGTATGAAGATAGCACTTACACGTTTCCCTGTATTTCAGGAAAGTTAAAAACTGTCAGAAGATTTGACATGTGGATGCGAGACATACCAGAGTAGCATTAAGAAGTCCAGCTAACGTCTGGCCGACCCGCATTGAGAGCTCATCCGTGGCGAGTGCCAGAAGCTACAGCGCAATAGATTTAGAATCAAATGTTAACCCGATTTGAGCTATATATACCTTTGCCAAGGGAATGATAGCAAGAAAAGAAACTGAAAAAAGGGGATTACTGGCTTGGACACACTGAAGTGAAACCACGCCCGATGTACTCACAAACAAAAATAAGAACAGGGCTGTCTGGCATCGCCCAGTGGAAAGCCCACTGCAAACCATTTATCCTTCAGAAATATTCACCACTTTACCAGCACGAGAAACGTACCGAAATCGGAATGCAAAATAGCAGAATGTTCAGCCCTGGATGCCCCACCAAGTTTAGCACGCCACTTGTTCAACGAAGAGAATAAGCTGGACCACGTACACGATGCAAATATGATTGCCCTCAACCCCTGCCAGAACCCAGGCGCATCACCGACTGGCTTCGCCGGTACGAAGTGCTCGCTCAACTGCGACATGAGCGAGGCTTTGCGCCCGCCGTCCCTACGGTTGGTATTCCTTCTACACAAACCAGGCAGGATCGAGCGGGTCGAAGCGTGGGTCGGCGTACGCGTCTGGATGGCTGTCGGTTCTGACTCTGCGGAATGCAATGGTTGCTGGTCGGAGGAACCGTAGCTCATAGGTTCGTTATATAACTGTCCTACGAGGTGAGAGAAAGCGACCGCGCCACAGTTTAGCAAATCATAATATTTTAAGGGAGATTGTAATGGGGACAAACCATTTGTCTCCTGTGCGCGAGACATTCGGGTTTGGTGTTGGGGGCAGAGCTATGCCTGGCGTTCGGGGTGATATCGGTTGTGGCAGACGCTGGTAGGTCGTGCCCTGAGTATTTATGGAAACCGCCAAGCCAGCGACTATCGGGGATTGCCGTATTCGGAATTTTGAATTTTGAATGTTTTCTGTGGCTTTCGAGCCTTCATACGCAACTCAGTGCTTTTGAGTACCACTACGCAGGCCCACTGAGGGGCCTCTGTTGATGCTTTACTGCGAGTGCGCTGCTACGGCCCAGGAAGCAGCTCTTGTCTTGAGAAGAGAACAATTGCTCAATAGAGCAATCAACCATATTGGAGTTGCCAATATTTACCCGCACCCCTATTAAGTATTAAACTTGCTCCTCCTATTCCAGTTTCCACTTCCAAGCGCGCAGTTTCTCCCCTCTGATATCGAATGGTCATCATCATCTCACGAATTTGCGATACAAAAATAATTCACAATCAGTTTCTTCCCTTCCGGAAGCGCGATGATCGAGCAGTGCTGAGCGTGAGATTGTGCGCACATAATGGCTTCGTCGCGCTTTGACCACGCACAGCGTCGGCTTAGCGTCGGCCTAGTGTCCGCCAGCGCAGTACTTAGGATTCACTACGCGCGAATACCACTATCTAAGAAGCTGTAAGCTGTACAACGTGGGGATATGTGCACAGAGCTTCTTGACCGTCTACTTGCGATCGTGGCCTGCAAATCCTTCCGCAGCAGGCAGAGTTTCTACTGCAAAATTTCCACTGCAAAATACGTATACGAAAAGCAGTAACTCGCCTGCTTGTACACTGCCATGACGCCCCCAGTTTGTGTGTCAAATGCCGGTGCAGAACGTTCACCCCGCACGGCGGCGCCACAACCAGCCGCCGCACCTCTCGAGACGTCAACGCATCAGCATGGGCCCGCAACCTCCGTGCGCAGCTAGCACGGCAGGCGGAAATACAATTATCGTCTAATGCGGTGCTATATATTGCACACGTATTCAAATCATCTCCTGACTCCTGGCCTACCATCGAAAAACGAAATCTCTAAAAATCACCGCCACCACCGCCGCGCCGATTACACTCGCAAAATAACAAACTAGGCCATAGCATTTACTAGCCGGCTAGGCCAGCATATGTCGTGCACTCCCCACGGCAGGCCAAGTCATCGTCCACAGCATAGCGCAGAAAATATTATCGCAAAACGGGCCCGACGCCATGCCTCCCCCTCCCCTCTTTCCAATCCCCCCACGAGCATCTTGTGCTGTTCCGCTAAAGGCCCGGCGGCATGTTCGCCACTTGATTTACGCTACACGGTACTCCGCCGTGAACGCCGCCACCCCCAAACGTTTCCGATTAAAGATTTCGATAAGAGGCCGCCACCTACTAGCTGCCTTACCTCTAACTCTAACAGGCTCGGGTCTCCCTAGAAAGGGTCTAAATGCGTGCTTTAACTTGACTTTAACTATCTAGCCGATTTTCGCTGGAACAGCGTGGCGTATATCCCCTCCGGGCGCGATCTGCTGAAATGTGTCTACCAACCTGGCTTAGGGAACGTGCACGGCTCCGAGCACCACCGTGGTTACCATCGACTACATCATTCCATTCCAATCTCCGACACACGCCCACGACACGCGCCGTACGTGCGTGTCTATAGTACCGTATATATCCTCTCGACGAAATAAGTCAGGCTATTCAATTCCAAACTCTCCAGCACCGCCTTCCCCTGCCTTTAAGCCTTTTTTATTGACCCGCCCGAGCTGCCCCGTAACGGGCTAAATTTCCAATCTCGGCTTGTGCAGATTGACTCGAGATGTGGCTGGTCTCAGCGTGTAGATGGTAACCTTTCTGCACCTTAAAACGCGTTTTTGAACAATCGATGGGAACTAAGTCCACTCTCAGCTCCCCCTCCCCTCCCCCCTCCCCCTTCCCTCCCTTTCCGAAGGAACAAACGCATTTTCCCCCTTGCTCTCCCTGCGTTCCTTCTAGTGTTCTCTTTTTCCCTGTCGGTTTTTCTTTCCCCGCCACAGATGTCCATTCGTACCCTCGCTCATGTACGTGCGCGCCACACATAGCAGCCCAGCACCCAGCAATCACCATGAGCACTAGTATGTGCGGCATAATGCAGCATTCCTTCGACGTCCTTGTGCATAAATAGTTGACTAAGAAATATGCGTGAAAGATGAGAGGGAATGCCTCAGCGTCTCCTGTTATCACGGTACCGTCAAGAAAATGGGGTTCAACAGAAACGAGTTCTCATTCTCAGTTATTAATTAGAAACATCTTCATTAGAGACTCATGTACAATAACTTCCTCTAGAAAGAAGAGGAGGGACTGAACAGGCTGAGTACTTAAAAAAACTGAAATGCACCGCTCGAACACCACTCGTTGTGCATTGTCAAAGCCCATGCTTACGGCCGCCGAAGGTCCACCGAAAGGTCTAGCCTCACGGCACAGCAACCTAGAGGCTTTAACGCCACGAAGGAGCAATGCGCAGAGAAACAACGAGTAGCGAGTCATTCGGAAGCACAGAAGAATCGAAGCTCTCTAAAGTTGAGCTGCCACCACCTTCCTTGCCTTCTTAACGCCGCGATGTATAAAGTTCGGAGCGTAGCTTTCACGGAACAAAAAACTGGAGTCAAGAAGACGACCGTAGACTGGGGGCGTGGCTTGTGCGCAGTGTCGAGCACGAGAAATCCCTCGCATGACAGGAACGAAGAGGCTAGGATAGCGGAGAAGACCACAGAAATATATGCGCGATAGGCCCGCAGGCCCAACAGCCCAGTCACGAGGTAACACCAGTCAGCTACAAGCCGATATCCTTGAGCGTCGAGGAGATTCATACTTGAAGACAGGCTGGAGACTTCATACTGGGAAAGAATTAGGAAGTCCAGAGCGCGGATGAGCTAAACCAGGCAAACTGAAACCAAGCCCCACACCTTTCGCAAATAGAGCACCATTCTGTTACACCGGAACAAAGCACAGAGCCTAGAGCACAAAGCGCAGTCCGGTTGCGATATCGGTACAATGCTCTTCCGTTATGAGTTCATATTAGACAATGTACTGTATTTAGGGCGCAGCAGCCAAGCCTAGCGCACGTTCCTGGTGTGCGTCATATACCCGACCGCTGCGCGCATGATCAGGCCCGCGACACGCACGTCATCTTCACTCTGGGGCGCGTATATGAAGAGGTACTCCTTCGGCAGGTGAGCCATACGCCCACTAAGCGGGTGGCGCTCGCCCCACCCGTGTTCAATCACTAAAGCAACAAAAGAGAGTCAGCAGTGTTCTAGTGAGCAGGGTGAATACAGAGTATAAGCATACCGAGCTTGCAGTCCTGCGGCGACAAGAGGACATGCATGGAGAAGTCCTTGAAGTCGTGGTAGTGGACGATCTCGCGCAATGCCGCCTCTGCAACTCGGTGCGGAGCTTTGAGGGACGAGTGGATCATAACTGCATCGCTGTACTTCTCGTGCGGCGAGAGCTGCAGCTCCACGAGGTCCGGATTCGCGTCAACGACAGAGCGGAACTCCTGCGCGAGCATCTATGAAATCTAATAAATAACTGGAAGCCATGCTACTTGTATGATATAAATTCAAGCTCACCGCCTTGACCTCGTCCCCGGGAAATTGGTCCACCTGGCGATGCGGGAGGAAATGCCAACCCTTCGCCGGCCGCGGTCTCCACCTCGGTGGCACTTCCTGCGCACCGCCACCAGCCTTGAGCCACGTCTCCTTGTCTGCGTCGCGTTCGTACTCCTCAGTGCTGGTTGTTTCACGGCCGAACGGCTTCGCTAGCGTCGCAAGGATCCAGCCGACACAAAAATTGGGCGCCCCGCCGCGCCCCAGGGCCTTGTACTCCCGGAAGCTGTGTATCGTCCACGGAAAAAGAAGGGCCGTGAGGGAGGCTACGACGATTGCTCGCGGGTGCCGGGATAGAAGTGTCACAATTTGAGTTGAAAACTGAGAGACAGCTGCTTTCTGAGAAACGAGAGACATTGTCCACGTATATGCGTTCGAAGGCCGAATGCACGAGATGCTCGCAGATCCAATAAGCGCTCGGGAACGGCCGCATTCTGACCTAAGGTCGTATCAAGACCATTTTGATAGTTCAACTCGTGCACTAAAAGGCTGCTGTAATTATTTCGCCTACGAAGTAGGTCGGATGTTGGAAAAGCAGAACACAGAGGCTTTAAATGAACGCCCTGGTTTTGAACACTTCCGGCAGCCCCCTACAGCAGACCTATTAGATAGGATCAACCTAGTAAGTTCCTTCCCATAGGCCATTCGCCTGCTAATTATGTAGCATTTGAGCTACATGCTCTCGAGCGTCGGCCAAAACAAGAGACCATCTTTGATTCCACAAGTCATGTAAAGAGTACATTGAGTCCGAACCGCTTTCTTCGTCAAGCGCTGAATTTATTGGAGAGCCCCATGTCACTTCCGAGGTAATCAGGATATATCTACAAGTCGCAGAGTTGGATATTCGCGCCATTATGGCCATCAGACATGGATGTCTGAAGCCATCGGAATGCGCGTCCACCGTAACTTTGCCAGAGGGATCTTTGGATACAGCCCAGCCAATCATTGAACAACTCCGTTTTCATCGTCTACTAGAGGCAGGAGTCAGAAGGCGGAAATACTCCGAACGCTAGGACTTGAAAATCTAGAAATGAAGGAAAAGAAACGAAGGCTTCCATATTCCCTCATTTAAAGGAAAGAGGTAGGGAGAAAACCAATGGCTGGACCATGAGAGGAAAGAGCAAGTGAATCGTCACGCGTCTCTTCTTACTCCTATCTCAATCGTCGCTATATCACCGTGATCTCATACCATCTGCTTAGTAATTGCTAGAGAAACTACAATAGTAGGTAGTTCCGTAGTCTATAACATGTTATCAAAACCATTGCTCATTGTTCTCCATGAACGTGTGTGCAGATATCTAAAATCCGTGACGCCCAAATGACACCGACCGACACCGATACGCGTTCCATCACCGTGCTTTACTTCGCTGCAGCATTCACCGCGACGCGTGTTCCCTCCGAGACCGTCATACTCCCTTCTGGCGAGTTTAGGCTCTCTGCGCTCTCTGCGCTTCTGGCCACGCGGCACCAAGGCACGAACCTCGACGCGGTGCTCAGGACGAGTCAGTGGAGTGTGGACGCGGAGATGGTTGACGAGCCAGAGGGCATTGTATTGAAAGGCGGCGAGGAGGTTGCTGTTATATGCCCTGTATCAGGGGGCTGATTGTATCCATACGCGCACTTTGCGGGGGAGAAAGAAGGAATGTCAATGGATACGACTAAGCACTTGTAATATAACTTGGGTAACATACCAGACAAACGATTCAACATATCTCACTTCTTCCCGACCAGGTCCATTTCGAGTTGTGCCAGGAAGTCATCTGCAGAGGTTGCAGTCGACGGGCCCGCCTTCGGTGCTTTCTTCGTCTGGTCCCAGCGCGACTTTCCTTTCTCACCCGACGCCCCGATAGTGCCTTGAGCCTTTACTTCCAGAGCAGCAAACGAATCCGCCGCACTCGCCATAGCTTTCGGTGTTCTAGCTTCAGCTCGCCCATCGCCCTCGCCTTCGGGCGCCTTCACCTTCCTCCTCTTCGCCTCAACGAGTTTCTTCCTTTCCTCCAGCTCCCTCTTTCTCTTCTCCATCGCCCGACTCCTCGCCGCCAACACCGCCTCCTTCCCCTTCGCCTTGCGCCCACCCTCCGCATTTGCATCCGCGTCCTGAGGCTCGTTCCCCATCCCCTCTATCTCCCCCGGGCGCACGTTCACCGCGCCCGTCTCCTGCCGCACGCGTTCCGTCTCCTCCCGCGCAAGCCGCAGCTCTTCCATCTCGCGTGCGCGCGCCTCCTCGTCTGCCGAGAATGCATAGAACCCCGCGCCCTTCGCACGCACCTCACGTGTGGCGTCGTAGTGAGTTGCGAGCGGGTTTGCGGCCTCTGACGCGGCCTCGTCGATCGCAGCGATGCGCTCCGCGGAAGGTTCGTATACGGGAAAGTGGTTGACCGGATTGACTACGTGAATGTTTGAGAAAAGCATACGCAAAAGTAGAGTAGAAATGTACGAACGAACTACGTATGGACTGTGAAGCATTGCGTCGTCAGATACGAACGAAGACACTGCATAATATAACAAAACTTACTCATCATCGACAGGCTCTTCATCTTGTGCAGAGGGCATTAAGTCTCGAGGGACTTCGCTTTTCTTCGCAGTCCGCATCCGCCCAAATTCATCCTCGTACTCCACCAAAGGATCGTCCTGTAAGTTTCCGTTTTTCAATAATGCAGATTAAGATATAAACACCGAGAGAAACACACGCTGTCGTCCACAGGCTTCGGCACCATCAGAGATTCATCCACGTCCTCGCTATCGCTGCTATAATGGTCGTCCAGCGCCTTCGCGTCAAACTGGAGCACTTCCGGTCACAACGAGATTCCAACTATAGGACATACAGAACTCACGTCTACAAGCAGCGCGTCGTACTGGGCATCCGACAGCCCACCCGTCTTGCCCTTGCGCAGTTTGTCGTAGATAAGTGCCTTGCGCTCAAGCGCTGCGCGTGCAGACTCGACCGTGCGCCGGCTCACTTGATCCTCCTCCAGGTCCCGCGCA
Organism: Phellopilus nigrolimitatus; assembly: GCA_021029095.1. NCBI lineage: Eukaryota > Fungi > Basidiomycota > Agaricomycetes > Hymenochaetales > Hymenochaetaceae > Phellopilus > Phellopilus nigrolimitatus. The sequence goes on along the minus strand of JAJOHG010000324.1, from coordinate 14,487 downwards.
TTACGCGCCGCGACGCCTTTGTTTGTTCGCGCCCATATAGTTGCTTTCTGTGCGCCGTTAGAAGAAATTATAAGACGAAATCAGGATGACGTGGATGGAGGATGGGTACCTTGTCCCCGGGCAACGCGCCACCTGTGGCATACGCGCCCTTTTTCTTCGAAAACTCCGTTTCTTTCTTTGCGAGCTCGGCTTTCAAGTCAAGAAACGAGCTGGCGGAGACACCGGCCGCCTTCGCTTTGGTTGACGGTGCCATTTGTAATGTGCGCTGCGATTAAGGTGGGCCGCTGACGTCGTCGTCCACAGCCAAGTGTACTCGCCGCGTTGGCTGCCTAACTCACTCTCCATATGTAAAACTTTACAGCATTTTCACGCAATACACACATTTTTATGATCTATTTTTTTTTGCGGACAAAACGGCTGTCCTCCAGACGTGCATAAGTACAGGATCGCCCGTGCCTCAATTCAGAAGAAGGGTGCGCGCGAATTAGAACCAATACTAAGATGAGTAGACATAGACTATGTGTAAGGAGTGCTCAGAGAGATGAAAGAATCGAGCTAGACGTGGTCACAAATGTCATGCACCTGCTGCCGCTATTGCGAGAGCACTTCGGAGGCAGCTGCCTCTTCGTCTTCGTAATCGTAAGCCTCCTCCTCTCCAGTTGCCTCCTGATATTGCTGGTATTCCGCACTGTGCAAATGTCGAAAACATATCAGCACATGCATGTCGGCGAGAGGAACAGAAGACAAAAGACGTACATAAGATCCTGAGTGTTGCTTTCTGCTTCCGTGAATTCCATCTCATCCATTCCTTCGCCCGTGTACCAATGCAAGAACGCGCCGCGTTTGAACATCATGGCAAATTGCGCGTGCGTGCGCTTAAACAGTTCCTGGATGGCTGTCGAATTCGCAAGACACGTCGCGGACTAGAAGTAATGGCCATCTTGTAAATATGACTGAGTTAAATGTAGTCAATAGACGTACTTTTTGTTGTCCGACGGGAGGAACAGAGCACAGCGCGACAGAAACATTGTCCGGAATCCAGCTAGAACAACGTCGTGAGCGGACAGACAAAAAAGTAAACTGCAAAGCCACGTACTCGACAAACATGTTGGAGTTCTTCGTCTGGATCTGACTGACAGCGGTCTATAGTCGCCGACATTCAGTATATTGTAACGGAGAAAGACAATATTACGCAAAATAAACGAACCTCAGCCTAGATAAACGAATGTAGTTAGATTATGTCACGAGCCTATTTCGATTATACGCTCACCTCTCTTGAAGATATCTTGCCACGGAAGATCGTGCCGGCAGTCAGGTAGCGTCTATAAGCTTTTTGTCAACACCAACACACATTTCATCTGAAAGAAAAAAGGACAAACCCGAATCTCGGATCGCACGCGACCAGAAGGTTTTTGCGATCAAACAGTCTGACGGGAAAAGTCAGTCGGAGAACATGTAAGCTAGCCATTTGCACGCAAAATGCTTACGCCTGTGTCAGTTCGGCGGTAGTCCCGCCCTGGAAAGTAACCGCCTTCGGGTCGAAGAAAGGAGCGTAGCTAGGCATGAGGAAATGGAGCTATCAAACAAGCATATTTGAATTGAGCGATTTCCAAGGATAATAGAAAGTAGAACAACATACACGAGGGAAAGGAACGAGGTTCATGCCGAGCTTCCTTAGGTCACTGAATTCAAAAACGAATGAGGCTCTTCCACACATCAGCGATCATTAATCACGCACCCATTGAGTTGACCTGGGAAGCGCAGACTAGTACTGACACCGCACATGACTTGCGCAATGATCTTTGGATGGGATGCATCAAAATACTGTGCCATCAACATATATAAGCACACCACGTACCCTGTTAAGATTCTCGAACTCGGGGTTCTTGTTTTTGAGCGTACGCGTGTTGATGTCGTAACTAGACAACATGTCAGCAATCGCCCCGATGGTTAGAAGTAAAAGAAACGTACAGCGCTTCGTTGTCGAGACAGATGGACATATCACTGTTGTCCACAAGCTGGTGTGCGGATAGCATGGCGTTGTACGGCTCTACTACAGTTTCGGAAACCTAGGAAGATCAAACCGTGTCTGCATTTACAACCTTTCCCATAAAAGCGAGAAACTTGCTTTCGGTGAAGGAAGAACTGAGAAGGTGGCGAGCATGCGATCGGGAAATTCCTACCCAACAATTAATTCAGTCTTATGTGATGCTTTCAAGCGAGATTGAGAAGCACGCTTACTTCGCGGACTTTGGAGAGTAGTAGCGTTCCGAGACCCGAACCGGTACCACCTCCAAGAGAGTGAGTAATCTGGAAGCCTTGTATTGCTTCACAAGCTTCCGATTGCCTCCGAATAACATCCTGGACGCAAAGAAGCACAATCAGACACAACTAACACAGCTTACTTATAAACCCAGCTTACCAGAATGCCGTCCATAAGCTCAGCACCTACAAAGCTTAGAAACATAAGATGACACGCGTTACAGTCTCGGACTTACCCTCTGTATAGTCTAAGCCGAAGTTCAAACGTTAGAAATCCCTTCAAACTCAAAGGGCAAAGCCTCCGACTTACAGCCCTTTGCCCAGTTATTACCCGCACCCGAGTTTCCATTGATGAAGGTGTCAGGGCGGAAAAGCCGTCCAAGCTCCCCGCTCCGTATCTAGGCAAAGCACGATTAGGCATATGTACTAGAGACGACAACTATGGATGAATTACGCGTCAACTTACGCGGTTGCAGACGGCTGGTTCCAGGTCGACCTGCACGCTTCGCGGTACGTATTTCAAGGAAGAACTCGTCTGGTCAACCTCCGTGAAATACACATTCAACTGTAGAAAGATGTTAGTTTAGAAGCTCATCGAAACGATAGGCAGGTCGTGGTGAAGTTGTCGCACCCGCTCGAGTTGCTGAGGGTCATTGCCTTCATAGCCCTGCCACGCCCAAAACAATTATTCAAACGTTCAGTAAACACGACCTTTACACCTCAACGAGTAGGACAGAGCACGCACCCCTTCCAAGTTCAACCCGTGCTCCGCAAGAAGCATCCTCCAGAACGCCTCGCCCACCTGGTTCCCCGCCTAGCACATTGTTTCAGTAATCCGTCTTCAGCACCAGCATGCCTCTCGAAACGCGCGATCGCAACGCGTCTGATACGCGTACTTACCTGTCCGACCTGGATATTCACGATTTCGCGGACCATTGTTGCTCGATTTGTACGGTTGAAGGAGTGTACGTGGTCGGGGTATGATGAAGGTGGATGAAGACCTTGAAGTTGAACCACTCCAGACGCGAGGTTATTATTTTCGCCCTTCATGTTCTCACGACTATAAAAACCACGTGTACTTAAATAATGATTGCCGATCTCTTTCGCTCGTACCTCCGAGCCTGTATCCAGGGGTTTCGCACTGGTTTCCCAACATACAAAACGTCTATTTCTTATCTCTTGGTTACAGAGATCTATCATGAAAGATACAGGATATGCATGTCGCCATATGTCAAATACAGACTGCTGCGAAGTAAGGATTGAAAGTGTCCTCCGAGTCACGTTTTCCAGAAACAGTAGCAGAGTCCCCAGAAGCATCAGGACGAACCTCCAGTACCGCAATGAACCCAGTAGACTTTGAGGTTGGTAAGCTTGAGAGCGGTAATGTGATGGCGCGTTCGCTGTCTGAGTCACCCCGATTGTCCAAAGTCAGCCCCAGACCCATGGATGTAAGGCCTGCTTGTTCGATTGGCGCACCCGAATCAGCGCGTTTAGGACGCCCTTCAGCTTCGTTGTCTTTAGTGGAAAGGACTAGAGACGGCAGCGCGTCCATAGGCGATGGTGTGCTCAGGAACTCGAAGACAGGCCGCAGTGCAGGCTTGTTCTCTTTTGAATCCAGGCCATCTGTGCTCGCCAGGCTGCATGGGTTGAGCGGCACCGCCGTCGGGACTGGCTTATCGGGAGAACTAAGCTTGTATGTGTGCTTTCCATCCCAGGCTACCGGGAGACCCAGTCCTAGACCGACATGTTGCTTCTTCTGTCGCACTTTGGGTACGAAGTCGTCCCGAGCAGGGAGTTCGATGCGCATCGGGCGGCGCGGGCGTGGGAATGGCGAATTAACAGCATCCGAAGGACCTGACGCAGCTTCTGTTGGGTTCTCCTCGACCGTCTGGAGTATTGTACTCGAAAAACTCCCTCCTTTACCGTATCGAGGACGTGGTTGGTGTAGTACTAGATTTGCAAGTGCTGATAACTCTGCGGATATATTCGGTCTCTCGAGCCCGCGAGTCTCTGTGATAGCCTTAGCCTTCTTAGCATCTTTAGCTTCTCCTTCTGCCTTGTATCCCGCATCGTTGTTTTTGTCGATCCACGGAAAGTATCCTTTGCGCTCAGCAATCCTCGATTTCGGCGTAATGGCATCTAATTCATCCTTGAACACGTAGGACTGGGAGGCTGAGTTCGGATCCGCCGCCCCCACAAATACATCGACAGGGCTGACGGCTAGCGACTGTGGAGGCGTGTCGGCGTTCTCTTGCTCTGTAAGTCCCTCAGATGATGTGGAGTTTGAATCGGTTAGCGAGGGGCAGGCGTCGCTAAACCCCTCAGATCCAGATGAGGGCAGAGACACCAGAGATATCGTAGATTGAAGATCTTGATCGCGCACATGGGGATTTGAAGATGCTGTCTCCGGGACTGGGAAACGCTCGGGCAGATGATGATCGACTGAGGCCGCCATGCTCGCCCGAGGCCAGCTGCGGGTCTTCAGAACAGGAGGTTACTCCAAACGAGTGGGCACCAAAGCAAAGCAGAGAATAGCACAATCTGAAGGTCGATCTGTTGAAACAGTTAGTAGCAAGAGAGGCAAGAGGTATCTAACCGTCAGGCTGACCATTTTTACAAGGATCCGTATTTGAACTTCGACTGAATCTGTATACAAGATGGCTGACACCTGGAAATGCAAACAGTAGATGGCCTCGAGCATTATTCCTGCCGCAAGTTTAAATGGGTTCCAGTCTTTATTTCAAAACTCACAAGCATCTTCCCGTACCAAAAACAGTTTTTTTCTTCTTCCCAGTATAAACATTATATAAGAAACCCGTGGGATGCAAGCATGCCGACACAATGCATTGACTGTCATACGATACTTGCGACATAGTGCTCACGACGTAGTGTTAAAGGCAAAACTCAAACCGGTAAGTTTGCCATTTTCCTGGCAAAACCTAGCAAAATTGCAATAAGCTCTAAATCGTTTTTTCTGGTAATTCTGACCTCGAAAGGGAATACGGTAAACTCGGAGGCGGTCTGCCGAAGCCGAGGATTACAGGTAATCAGGACTTCCATAATGGGAAGTGATTTCGGTGAAATGTTGATAACTTGATAACTACGGCACACATAAAATGCAGAAAAATTCGCCTGTTGGCGAGGGACACAAACTACAGGCCAATTGCTCATATTTCCTTGCCATTGTCTGAAAATATCTGATTTCTGCCAAAAATTTCCAACCCAAAATTCGGGCTGAATATTGCCATTCAACCGCACACGTTGCCCTTCTCTACTACGGACCACTCTTTGAACAACATTTCAAGTCAAGATATGCTTATACACTTTCCTACTGACTAGAAACACGGACGACTTGTGATACTCTGAACTGATGCTTTTTTCTGTATATCCTGACCAGAAGCGCTTCCGGGACGGGAGCTACAGCAGAGCAGCAATGAAACAGGCTGTGACTGCAGGACCTGGACGGCACACGCTTTCCTCAATAAACGTCGAGATAAAATCTGGGAATCCTGGACCGAGAAGGTGCATTTTTAGATTTGCTGAGGTAACTAAATCGCTTTTTTGACGCGCTTTCTACAGGCAAAAGGGAATGCGTAGAAAGTACGTGGAACAAAGGTACATGTAATGCACGCCTTTATTTCCGTTTCGCGTACTGAAAGAAAAGCAAAATTGTTGTGGCAATGATAAGACAGAAAGACCAAAATCCCACCTACATGTTGATTGCACTAATGGGACGTGTTGCGTCAAGCACATGAAGCTCTCTTAAGATGATGGACAAAATAGGCGTTCGCCGACATGAGGATAGCCCTGCATAGAGGCATTTGCTCGAAATATCTGGATGTGCAAACTCACAATCTATCTTGTCGATTGGTTGCCATTGTAGGTCCATGTTTTCGGCAGCGATCGCCGTCTGCGCAATCGTCTCTTCTAATGAAAGTTACTCAGTCCTAAGCACCACGATATGAAGTCTAATTAACCGTCTCCAAAGGAAATTACGAGCTCAAGCACTTAGAGCACGCTATGTTAATATCATTCACATATATTTCTTATCACGTTTCTTTCAAATCATTACAAACCATCCTTAAACCTGACCCTTTCAAACGCTCTGACCTTTCCAACATCTCAATATCAAAAACAAACCAACGATCGCACGCCGAGACCACCTTATGACACTAGAGGAGAAAGTGCACGTGAGTGTACTGCGTAGACTAGGGAGAAGAGATTCTCACATCTCACATCCAATGACTTAATTTTTCGAGACACTCTGTGACTAAGTGAAGATCGAGTTGACGTCGAGTACTTGGTCCAGCACGAACGTGAAGCTTATTATTTCGTTTATATTTCAGTTTCTCCGAAAAAGTATCACGAGAGAAGGAAGTGGTGAACACGTACCCTTTTTGCTTCTCCAGACCCTGCTTGACGAAAGATATATTGTACGTGTAGTTCTCCTTCATAGTGCGGGAATGGTTCGTGTCAGGGGAGACGGTGAAATTGACCTTTTTGCCGTTTTCGTCTGTGAAGGACACGTCGATGTCCGCAGCACCCTTGTTTGTGAAGACGACAGTAACCATTTGGATGAGACTTGAGAGTAAGACTTGAGAGTAAGTAAGGCTATATGCTTGTGCTGAGAGTGCAGTGGCGAGATGAGAGAGATATTGCCATACCAGCCAGATTTTATATTTCGCTCGTCGGGCGCTTAGTAGGTCTATCTTTCTTCGCACGAGCATGTACGTGCCTTGCGTATGAAGGGAAGACATGCCGTTTTAAGCAAGGTTCCAAGTTACCAGTCAAGTCGGCACAGTAAGATCTTGGAGATAAAGAACGAGCGGCCCAGAATGTTCACGAGGACGATTAGGACATTGCAAGTTTCTTTCGGAGTGGCATTCGAGCTGAATTTAGGAACTGCACCATTGTTATGAATCTTGAATTCAGCAGCTCAAGAAAATGTATCTTGATGGACGCAGTGTAGTGGACTGGCAAAGTATTAAGAGTTGCGATAGCCCCGTAGCCTGTCCTCTAATATTAATTGCGACTTGCTTCGCCGATTCTTTTTCAAGTTCTGTACGAGTCCCATAGAGTTACAAGGAGGTGTATAGTCGAATCATAGCCAAATTTTTAAGCGCGCAGGACTAGAACGAAAGATCCTGTACTTCTAAGCTCTTCGAAAAAAAAAAATCTCAAAAAAAAAAAAAGTTGTCAGTTATGGAAAGCTCGATCTAGTGTATCGAAACGTACCATTCATATTATACTCAGCCCAGTCGCATGGTCCAGATCATTGGTGTATATTCGGGAACAAGGAACGAGCATAGCATGGACCTCGCAGCGCGCGCCAACTGTTGTAAAACGGCCGAGAGAGTGAGATAGCGATCTAGCGCGAGAACTACTGCTCACTGCGAGGGGATAGGAGGCATCAGTGCGGTGAGCGCGCAAAACCGAGCATGTATTCTCGTGCTCAAGTCGAAGAGGAATGACAAGATGACAATTGGTTAGCAACTTTCCATAAGCGCTGCTGGTTTACGTAAACAGGCGCATGTTTACGAATCATCGGATTGGTGATCCGATGGCTTCTTCCTAATAAATACAGCGGTGAGCTTTTCACCGCTTCCATGTCTTTTCCAGCGCCTAAAGAATCTTGACTTTACAAGTAAGACTAGGCAACACCATGGAAGCGGAACGATTCAAGAAACCCAGCTGCAGTTGAACTTTGTGCTGATGGATAGGAGACCACCTGCTCAGCTCGATTCAATTACCTGGGAGTTTTATCAAAAATAAATCCAGGCCGCCCAGTGATCATTGGATCTCCAATACGTGCAAACGATATCTATACGGACATCGGTCAGTCTTCTCGTAAAGTAATCAATCCAATTCGACTCACTTGGCCCCTCACCAAGTGTTCATTAGTCAGCACTAGTACCTCGTTTCGACTCATGCATGCTCCAATGATAGGGCTCCCAACCCTCTGAGTCCAACAAGCTATGCTCGAAAACGGATCGTCGAATAAAGCATGGGATGAAAATGTACTGTGGTCTTGTATCTTCCCTGTCCTGGAGTCAGATATGCCTAGCTTACAAAATACATAGGACGTCTAGATCTCCGTTGGAAACCATATTCTCTTATGAAAGCTCAAGGGGAATTGACTGCGGAAGGAACGAAGGCATCGGCAACTTCCTTTTGAACAATCAGGAACATTTAACTAGCGCCAAGCTCATACAGCGCAGGCCTGCACGCTACTATGAAGGCGCTGTGGCATCATTTTCTTGAGCCTTCCATTCATAAAGGCCTCGTGCCCTTCGCCCTTTCTCCTGTATCAGGGCGCATACGTACGATATGGTGCGTGCAAGCAGACATCCATAAACTTGAACCAGCATCGTGACCTTGGTATTAGATCAGAGCTACTTCTCTTAGTGTCTTCGTCTGAGGTTGAAACCATGTTCGTAAACAAAGGTGAGCAGACTGCCGAAATTTCGTATATCAGCATCCACATTTACAGTAACGATATCGTCAAAGGCAGGTGCACGCCGCTTGTAGGCGAGCATACCGTTTGCGCCGTTTTCAAGGAATACAAGTATTTCTTTACCGTCCAGCGCGATAAGTTTGTAAGATCCTGCGTGCGTTCTTTGTTTTCCTTCACTACACAGGTCCATGTAAGTAATGACAGAAGGGTCATGAAATTCATCGATGGAAATCTTTACAAGGACAACCGAAAGGCCCTTTGACAACATGATAGGCGCCTGGGCTTACATGTCCAGGCTTTCTGGTGCGTCGTTACCACAAGAAAAAATGGATCAAGAGGTTGTGTATGGCATGATTCACCACGTCGATACTAGCAATCCGTTGAGATACCATAGCTGCGAAGAGTCAGACGGTAAGAAGACCTGCCAGAAAGGACGCACGTTCGCTTCAAAAAAGTGCAGGGAAAACTAGCTACTGGCATCAAAGTCAAGGGTTTTACCGACGCTCCGCCATCACCCCTGAGTTCACGCAAAGCCCGTCGCAGAGTGCATGTATGCGCATGGGAAGACACTAGGATGTTTCCGCGACGATGGAGACAGATGCTTGTTATCGTGGGAGAAGTCCTTGTATTCTATCCCTTGTATTCGCCAACGTTCATCATGATAAGCGCATCAGCACGCAGCTTGTCGTCGCCGCGGTTTGGGCCCTTGTTGTAGGTAAATGCTTCGAGCGCACAAGAATGAAGAGTTTCTGATATAGGCACGCTGTTGTTCGTAAAGCGACAGCCAGCCGATGACTACTTGCAGATTGATTTGCAAGAAAGAGATGTCGTGAAGTAACCATATTTCCAGTATTCGCCTTCAAACGGTCTCCGATATGTAACTTTAGCTTGCCTGCTACGTGCTTGTTGATGAGGACAGAAGTAAACGTATGGAATAACGTCAATCGCCTCGATTGTTCAACTTTAACCATCGTATTCAGCGCTTGGCTGTCTTACAAGTAATACCTAAGCTTCCCATCCTCGTTTGACTCGCCCAGTCTGCTCAGATGGAGAACAAAACCATTCAACCTTAAACAATAACCACGACCTGTTCCTTTTAGTCAAGAGAAGAGATGTAGACATGTAACCATATAGTGTTTCATTGCGTAGTGACAAGAATCGAGTCTACAAGAATTCATACTGTGGACATGGAACAAGACAAACGCACATTGGCCCCTTGGTGGTTGTTGCTACGTGCATTTGCTAGACATACAATCCTTTGAGAAGAAGGTTAACGTGGGCATACTTGCGAGCGAGAAGAGCATATTGCATGTTCAGTAGAGCTGAGAGCCGCGGCGCCTCCCGGAAATGAGTTCGAAATGCTCCTCAGACATCGGGTAGTCCTCCATAACGCCCAAGAAATAGAAGTTAAACCGCTTCCTATCGCGCAACAAGTCGAAGCGCACACCCTCGGGTGTGAGTGCACAACTACGAGTCTTGTTGTTGCTCTTGGCGTTCCCGTCTGCATGCTGGTTCTTGACGTGGCGATCGTACGCATCGCCGCGACATAGGATCGCGTCGCACACTGGACAGAAGTACGGAAACGGGTAGTGTGTGTGGATGTGCCGAGCATGCAATTGAGGAGTAGTTGAGAAGGCCAAACAACCAGGATACGTGCACTTGATGCTTCCCTGTACGCATGAAAGTGCAGGTAAGTATCACGGCGGAAATGTGGTGGGATAGCCAATTGACCATGCGTACACGACTGACCTGCGTCTCGGGCGCACTTTCTTTTCTTTTCTTATGCCCTCCCTTCTTCTCCTGTTAGGATTCTTGATTTAGCCTGGTATAGTATCGCTGTAAAAGAAATGACCCACCCAGCGCTTCATGAGCTTCTCTTTCATCTCCATCGCTTTAATCCTTAGTTCCTCAATTTGCATTTGCTCTGGCGTCAGAGGCTCGCCGGCACTTTCGGAATCGGACATGTCTTCGTCGTCTTCGTCGTCGTTGTCGTTGTCGTCGTCGCCGTCCTCGCCGTCGTTGTCGTTGTCGCCGTCCTCGCCGTCGTTGTCGTTGTGACTTTCGACCATGTTTATGTCTTCGTCTGTTTCTTCATCCCCGCCATCATCGTCTTCGGATTCAGGACCATCATCAGCAGGGACATCATCCTTGGCACTCTCGGAAGCGGGAGGAGAGTAGCAGGCAAAGTCAAAGACAGGCCGCAGCTGATACTGCAGGTCAAGCTTGTCAAGCGCCACGAAAGCCTTGATTTCGGGTTCGTCGGGCATCGCTTTGCACACTTCCATCCTGGTATCGAGGTGCTGCAGTATGGGTGAAGGTCAGTACGAGTGCTTCAATACGTTTCGTTTATATATGTTTTGGGATCGATGGGGCTCACGAGATAATCGACGTCAAAGCTCTCGATGAAAAGATCACTAGTGGTGGAATCTGTGCTGACTCGAAGCATGCTGAATGCAATGATGAGCAAGCCACATTTAGTCAGACTATTGTTTCCCGCCAAGACCAATGAAAAACGAACGGAAATTAAGCGAGAAAAGGCACGATCAACAATGGAGCCACAGCGGAGCCACAGTCGTACTTAAGGTTGTGGCTTGATGGTGTGGCTGGGGACTCTAGTTGCTATAGTTGGACTAACGCTGAAGTCAATGATTGCGCTAGGAAGAGCCCAGCTGTTGATTTATAGCGCGAGCGTTAGAATGTGTCGCCAAAGTCAAAGATTTGAAAGAGATTAGCCCTTACTGATGATCAGGAGTGACGCGTCAGCGAGCCGAGACGTCGAAAGGTGTAGTGTGGCTCACTACCGATAGACAATTACCTCGAAAACGAGTAGTGTTTCAATTGCGTTCCACGTGATGGAGGAGATTCGTCGGAAGAGGATGTGGTCAAGAGAGAAGAGAGTGGAAAACGGTGTTAAAGTTTCCAGCCACAACCTGTGTACAAACAAAGAATTATGTAATTTGAACCTGTCACGCGATCATCGGCCATATTAGTAAGCAAGCCGGGCCTTCGAATCAGCCACACTGGATGCCGAGTACCGCCATCGCCCTTGGCGACTACACTCCATGTGCTAGAGGAACTGAATAAATGAGAGAGCATGCGCTGTATTTCGTTGCATTACGCTACTATGCATGAAGTGAGAAGTAGGCAAAAGGAGGTAGTGGTATTCTAACAGACGAATAAGGATTGGGCATGATCAGATCTTTGAGACGCAATTCAGCATATGTTATGAGGTACGAGTTCAGTGGTGCCTGCTTATTCCTGCACGTTTCGTGGCCTCTTTCGCTTTGTCATTCGCCTTCGGACGATCTAGCGAAGACTTGGGCTTGCCTTTGGGGGCAGCGGACTTGACCTTCTTGTCCTTAGCCTTGCGACGCGTCTTCAAACTACCCTTGTAATCATCGAAGAGCTGGAAAGTTTCAGGGACGCGCTTCCTAAGCGGAATGGCTCCACACACTGGACGGTCTACCGCCCAAGAGCATGGATCGATTAAATGCGTAGGCCGAGGCATGATGGCTTGGGGTGCAACACACCCGACCGTTGTTTCTGCGATCACCAGGGGCTCGGGCTTGATGAGCCGTGGTTCTGTGTGTCTGAAAGGACCGTTATAACCGACGGTCCTTTTCTCTTTTGCTTCCTTTGCCTCCCTTGCATAATTATCACCCACAAGCTTCCACAATGCAGAAACAGAATCTAATCCAGGGCCATATCCTAGCGAACTGGTTGATGAAAGGTTGTCTTCTGGTTGGTCCTTAGGGGAGCTGAAGACCGTAAGATCTTCCTTTTTTTTGGAGCAACGAGGCTAAGACTTGAGTCTTGAGTTGAGTGGAAAGGCTAGGAGGGAATATGGATGAAACGTACAAAGACTCGACGTGCATCTTCGCCCTGCGCCGACATTGGGAAGACGTCAAAAATGGTAGACTTTACGAACTACGGAGTCCTTGGGAATGATCAGTGGTGAAGCGTAGCCAGCCAGCAGCCAGACGGTGACGGAAGTGAGATAATGAGGTGCTCCTACGGATGGAGTGTTGCGCTTAAGTACCCAGACAAGTCCAGCCACAGGACCCATTACATATACTTGAACGTCAAAGCGACCACTTACAGTGTCAAAGCAATTTTTTTTGATGCGCCTAAAATTCACATATTGCAAGGGCGGTGCAGCAAACAATGGACGTGAGGCTGCTTCGGAAGAAACGAACACCGGTATGCAATGGAATTGTAGAATGGAGAACGTGAATAATGTGGCCAGCCGGTCCAGCGTGGCGAATATCACACATACAATTTCGAAACTCAATAGGCCGAGAACGCGAGCCACATAGTGTCATAAGCATTGTTGTCGTACGTTAAAGCGAGGTAGCACGCACAAATGATACAACGGAAAAGAGGAGACAGTGATAGATATAGTGTACGAAACACCGTTTGGTTTCTTTGCATTGAGCGAGCATGTTTTGAAACGTAGATTTCACTGATCCATGGTAATATATAGTTCTGTTTGCCTTCGGTACATCTGGGCAGCTTCACACATTGATACAGACACACGTTCACCAGGTCTTGTACGGAAGGAAATTTTCCGCTAGCAGTGAAAAAACAAACCCGATTAAAGACTGCAGAAACCAAAATGTCGAAAAAGGCAACACACTCGATAGTAACGACACAGCGGTCACCCTCGGGATCAGGCTTCCTGTCTACGTTAATCTTGCAGTTTATCATCGACATAATGCCATCCACAAACTAAGAAAAGAGACATTAAAACTTGAAAGGCGTTCGAAAATGTTTATTTATAACATGCCTTTTCGTGCATAACAGCCCTGGAGACGACATAACGTCGTCAGCATCAACACTACTAATCTGGATGGACATTCGGACCTTATAGGATGACCGTACACATAATACCATGTTTTAGTCAGTCAATCAACGTTTGTCTGATTGTTTTATTCGGTACATACCTCATACAATCGGTTAGATACGGGATCAGATGGCGGAGTTTGTACCTAGGCCTCCTGTTCGGAAACCAGTGTGCTCCTATTTCATTATGCAAATTACGCCGGGCTATCGAGTACTTCCGCCACAGTTGGTTAATCAGCTCCGGATCAGCTTAGCCTTACCAGAAGATCGCAGCAGTGTCGGATGACAGATTGCCAAGCAAAGGCGTAAAAAAGCGGCAAACTAAGCCTGCGATTGATAATATGCACGAAGAGCAAGGGTGATTTACCTGGCCATAGAACGCGGCAGCAACCAAGACTTCGTTCCTACCTATCGCCTGCGCAATCTGTTCAAATGACAGACCTATAGATCATAAACGCGATAAGAGATAGTGAGAAGGGCGAACGATTCTGGTCGTACCTTTCCTGGCTTTAGCTTCCGCGAGTTGAGTGAAAATTGGCGGAATCTCAGCAAATGGCGAGTTGCCTGTGGAGGAAACTTGCTGAAAAAGAGTCAGGAAGCTGCGATGGGACAAGGGAATCTAAGCTTTTCAATCCTTGACTTACAGCAGCCTGTGCCATAGCGACTGAAACGATGTTGGCGGTTGAAGGTGGGTGATAGCTTAAAGACAGCTCATGCTGGCCTATATAGCTTATAGATATAGCCTATAGGAGTTCCCCAGGGCCATTTCCGCGAGCTCTCTCTCACGATTCCCGTTCACAATTCTCGGGATCCCAAGGTTCCCGTTCAATGACGCTTGCTCTCCAATAAGCACTGATGTAATTGAAGACACATGGATTGCATCATCAGGATGCTTTCCTTCGCAGCGCTACGCTCTTATTGGCATTACC
>JAJOHG010000323.1:0-29272 GCA_021029095.1 Phellopilus nigrolimitatus | reverse complement strand
CGTCTCACATTCAACAAGCGTACGAAAGCAAACGGACTCATTGAGCTCTGAAAGCCCCCGGATGGAGTAGATGCACTTGACCTTGCCGGCAGCAGCAATGTTGACAGCCTCGATGGTTTGCTGGCGATTACTGCAGCATCATCCATCAACATTAGCTACCTCGTCAATACATTAGTGAATTGCACCGAACCCGATAAAACTTCCGCGTATCGTTAGTCCCCGCAAGGCGACCAAGAGGACGGCCGCCGAAATCATCGCGCCAGGCGGAGGCCAACGGCGAGTAGCGTGCCCGCGCTGCGCAGATACGCCACGGCGGTCTCGTACGCGCTGCTTCCGCCTGCCGCGACGAGCGCAGCGTGAGCTCCGCCCTCCGTCGCGCGGATGACGTCCGCGACGAGGTTCGTGCTCTCGAGGAAGTCGATCCACTTCTCCGCGCCGAGCTCGAGACAGAGGTCGCGCTTGGCGGCTCCCGCGTCGACAGCGACGACGCGCAGGCCCATCGCGACGGCGTATTGGATGGCTGCCGGCGTGATATGAGAAACGCATAGCTTCGAGGCAAATTGAGGACAGACCAAGATGACCCAGACCACCTCCAGCACCCGAGATTACAACCCAATCGCCGATGTGCGTGTCGCTCTGCCTCAGAGCGCTATAAACAGTGACGCCCTACAATACTTGTATGAGAAATGAGCAATACGTACGGTAGCTAGGTTTGCTCACCGCGCACATAATCGCAGCGGCTGCGCTGCTTTCGATCCCCTCTGGAATAGGTGTAACGTAGTCTATGTACGCCACAGCATACTCGCAGAATGTCCCATCAAAATCGATCCCATTTGACTTGAATTCCTTACAATCTGCACACAGCTGATCAGCCTTCTAGCAAGCAAGGGTATTGCGGAAGTACGCACGGCCTTCGAGTCCTTTCAAACACAGTTCGCAATTCGAACATGCAGAGCCCAGAAACTTCATCCCCACCCGGTCACCGACACGGACCTTCCTGTTTGTCGTGTGGTCTCCGATCGCGACGACGGTGCCCACCCCTTCGTGCCCTCCGACGAGGTCCGCCTTCGGTTTGAAGGGAAAATCGCCCTTCTTGATACCAAGGTCGGAGTGGCAGACGCCTGAGTGCGTGAGCTTCAAGAGACATTGACCCGGTAGTAGTTCAGACTGCGACAGGACAGGATGGTCATTGACGAGCTTAATTTCGCCGCCGACAACGGGCAAGACGAAGGCGCGTTGCGTTTTGGGGATCGTGAAAGGTTGAGACATGGCTACTAGACCTCTGCGCACTTGTCTTCGAGTTTAAGATGCTAGCTGCGGCTCCATAGTAGGCGTCACGAGAGTCGATACCAGATAAACAGCAGCCGAGTACGGGAAAGCGGTAACCGTCGAGCATCTCAAAAGGGCTCTGAGAGCGACATATCGGGTCCTAGAACGGGTGCGAGACACGGCGAATGGAATAAGGTGTTTACCCCGTTCGTGGTCAAATGGCAGATGACACGAAATCCAAGATCCATTGGGGATCGTACAGTACACTAGTAGTCCACGCGACCCGGCCCTAAACATCACGTGTAGCTTATCAACCATATCACATTACATACAGTCATGGATCGGTCCTTGAGACACCACATCTTGATCATGTACCTTGACCGTCCCTGGTTCGATTTCGTCAAGAGAAAACATATGATAATTTTTTTGTTTGCTCAGCGACATTCACGCAAAATTTAAGATAATCCGTTGAGAAATGAGCGAGATAATAAATAATTGATTCTGAGGCAGGAATTTGGTGTTCACCACCTTTTTTCTCACGGTCAATTTCGACGTTTTTCCTAGTATTACACACCACAACCGGAAGACGTTTTTTGCTATATCCAAGAGGACCACTGAAATTTTCGATCAACTGAAAAAATGAACCATTTCGGCCGAGAAATGAATTGGAGAGCTCGAAATCAAGCTCGAACGGACTGTAAGCACATAAGCGTCACGTGACTGAGTTTAGTCACTCAACAGAGGTTTTGCGACAAAATATTTTATGCAGTCAGTTCTTGCTCGTGTTTCCGCAATATTTTTGCGCACTTTTGTTTAAAATGCAGAAAGGAGTGCTCCTGAAAATGTTTAGAGATTTTAATTGGTCCAAATATGGGCTCCGGAAAGCAAACAAGTTTGGCTGTTTTTGGTCAAAAAGGTGCATTTTACCTATATCTGACGAAGTACATGAGCAATTTTTCTATAACTCCAGGAACACTCAGTTCAATCATGTATTGACCCTCTAAAACACCCAAGATGGTCCCGAGCTGTTGTGGAAGGAAAATATAAAGGGTGTCTCAAGGACCGGGGCTGTCTCAAGGACCGGTCCATGACTGTAAACACTTCTATTCAGCGGCGAGCGTTGCTCCGCTACGTCAGACGGGTGACCCGGAAGTATATTTTTGTTTGGAAAATGAGCGGCAGTGGCCGACTCGGCAGAAGTTTTGCCGAATACTTGAACCCAAACTCGGCCGTTGAAGAGTTTGTTGGGGCTATCAAACCTGCATTTGGGATTTCCGACTGCCTTCCTAGATATGTTTGGCAGTATTTTCGGAGGATATTCAGAGTTTTCTACCGGCATGGCTCCATTTGAAGCTTTCTGTGTTTACATAATCGTATGGTCCACTCCCATAGGCGGGTCCGACGCAATTATTGAACGCATGAACGTCGGCGCTTGGAGCGTCGACGTCAGTTCCTCAACATGTCGCGTCAGTCTCGCCCATAAATACCTGCCGCCGCTCATCTCCTAGCATTCTCTTCAAACATGCCCCCGACAACCGCGCTCGTCATCGGCGCCTCACGTGGCCTCGGGCTCGAGCTCGTCCGCGCCCTGCACGCCCGCGGATCGAACGTCTTCGCGACCGTGCGGCGGAGCGCGCCCACTTTCCCGGACGGAGTCAGCGTGATTGACGGCGTCGACGTCGGGAACGAAGACGCTGGCACGGCGATCGTGCGCGGGCTCGGCGGGAAGAAACTTGACCTCGTGGTGCTCAACGCGGGCGTGTTCAAGTCCGAGGTGCGCGTGTTTCTGGGCTGCTTGGCGGCGAGCAAGTACTGATACAGCGTTTAATCAGACTCTGGACGCACCGAACTTCGCAGATGAAGTCGAGATGTACAAGACCGTCGCGATCGCCCCGGTCTTCCTCGCGCACCACCTGTACGCACCAGCCGTCATCGCGCTCACCTCTGCCCCTCTAATTTGCTTCACAGCCGGAAAGCGCAGAGCTTCGCGCCGCACGCGAAGTTCGTGCTCATCACGACCGAGGGCGGCTCCATCGCGCTGCGCACGCGCGAGGAGGGCGGCGGCAACTTCGGGCACCACGCGAGCAAGGCCGCCGCAAACATGGCCGGCCGCCTGCTCGCGCACGACCTCGAGCGCGATGGCGTCGCGGTTGTCATGATACATGTGCGTTGCGTCCCATTATTCTCCGTGCTTGGGCTGAGCTGGTTTATGTAGCCTGGATTCATGCGCACGGATATGACGAAGGGTGTCGGGTATGACAAGTTCTATGATGCGGGTGGAGGTGTGTCGCGTTCTGCCTCCTCTTCTTTTTGTGAGCTGATATATTTCCTACCTCTCTTATAACAGCCGTCCACCCTTCAGAGGCCGCCACGTCGACACTAGACTTCGTCGATAAATTCTCTATCAAGGACACGGGCACGTTCTGGGCGCCGCGCGGGCCAAGGTGTGTTCTCATTCGATGACTTTCGTTATTTCGCATTGGCGCCTCTATTCTCCCTCTCTTCTCTTTCTTCGCTTTTACTCGGGCTGATACACGTTCGTGCCATCTCTTTCACTTCAGGGACATCGGCGAGGCGGAGCGCGTCCTCGGGAAGGGCCTCCCGACGCCGTTGCAGCTTCCGTGGTGAAAGCGGTGTCGGCCGAGCATTCGACCACGCACGACGGCTGCACGTATTGGGAGAAAGACGCGAGGGCTGTAAGACAAAAAATTGGATTTTTTTCTTCTCTGCTGTAATTGTACTTTTCGGTCGTTCCAGTCATCGAATTATTGCAGCCGGACCCGTGCGGTCTGCGAGCCTCTTAAATTCTGTGCCTCAATCGCTGATCCAAAATCGCGCCCCATTGTCCGAACGCCCATGCTTCGTTGAGCCACCACGATCTCCACGCTCTGCGCGAATCGACAACAAACATATAAAAAGCTGCATGTCTGTCTGTCGCTCCACCTTCAAGCCGACAAACGACAGCGTGCCCCGTCCCCATCCTTCTCTTGTGCACCCCAGGCTCGACGCTGCAGCAGCGCGCGCACCGACGAGCCGGCCGTCCCAATGGCAGATTCCATGTACATATCCTCGATCCTCAGAGGGCGCGATGCTGCTGGAATCATTACAGGCTCTTAACAATGCATGGTGCGCGCGTTTTGCGTGCAGAACGCATCGAGTCCGAGGTGCCCTTCCTGATCGATTCTGTGCGTGGGGCGCGACTCCTATCTCCTTTCCCTCCCTTTTCTCTTTTCCCTTCCTCTCCTTTTCTTCTCTTTTGCACACACTTAAAAGTGACGCGCGCGCCCCCGGACTGCAGCGCCCGCAGCACTCCACGACGCCGGCTCTCAGGCGCGCTGCGCACGTGGCCCGGTCCTTCCGAGCAGCACCCACCTCCGCCTGTCCCACGGCGGAGTAGCAGGACGCTTCGAAAGTGGGTTCACCGGGCCATGAAATACATCCCGCGCAGCGCCGCACTTGCATGTTAGTTGCGGGAGCGCGCGTGCGTCTTCCTTTGACGGGCCCGCCGGGCTCCGCCGATTGAATCGACGTTGTGTGTTTATATTATGTCTGTCGCGGAAGCCAGGCCGTTCCGGCTGTGCGCCCGCCGGCGTGGTCGCCATTTGTGCTAAAAGTGCACGCGCGGACGCGTTGGAGCGCGGTGGCCGCGTGCGAGTACTCTCTGCGGAAATGGATGGGTGACGCCGGTGGCCGATCGGTGGCGGCTCCAGCTTCTGCTTTTGCTGAGGCAGATTTAGCTAGATTTGTTTCGTTTTCGAGTCAGGTAGAAGGATGTACGCGTAGTCACAGGCGCGTAATGTAATCGTGCCGTTCGGGATAGACTAGTCTATGTGGCCCGGTTTCAGTATTGGGGAGTGCAAGTGTGATTCGGCGAGTATCGCAAAGTAGTTATTGTAGCTCACTATCGGGCTCGACGCGGAAGACCATATTGAATAGTTATTCAACACCCACAAGTCGCCACCGGTTGAAGAAGCTCTGCTTTCGGACATTAGTCCTGCCTGAGTGGTCGTGTAGCTCCAGCTCTGGGAAGAAGACGGATAAAGAGGCTCGAATAATCAAAACCGTGGAAGCAGAGGCTGAACTTATTGTATTTAGACTCGTCTTTATGTGTCGCCGATTTCCGCGAGCCTCAAGTCCAGGCAAGAAGACGAAGGATAACATAACCAGCGCAAGTCGTGGAACATCCCGAGGCCGGGTCGCTGCGATCTCGAAAATATTGTGCCCGCGGGTTGCAGAATACTCGAGACTCCACGCAAAGAGCGCTTTTCCGTCTGCGAATGTCTCACTAGAGCGAATGGAAAAAAAAAAAAAGTGTCACAGAGTGAATCAATGGGTGAAATATAGAGTTAAGACGCACACCGCAACTGTTCTATCCATGTACATAAAGCACACCCGTCGAATGCTGTGCCCTCTCTCGCATAAGCAAGCACTCAAGCCTGCTGAAGGACCTGCACAGTCTGCGGCATGACGATCATGTTCCCAAGCTCACAACATCCCGATTCGGTCGGTTGAGAGCTGAATTAGACGTCCAGTGTAAGGCCCACACGAAGGCTCGTTCTTGTGCCATGCGGTCGCGAGAGCCCTCGAACGTGACCACCAGCGAGAGGTCGAGCCAGAATACACAGCCTAGGTTCTCAAAGAAGCAATATTCCCTGATCTCAGGCTCGAGCGCGAGGTGATCATGCTCAAAATATCGCCCGGAATCTTAAGAGTCGAGCTATTCTTTTTACATCAGATGCAGTAGAAGCAGATGCGAATCCTAGGTTTGTGAACACGAGTGACACGTCTTCGAGTTGACGCGCTGCGTCGTACCGAAGGAGGCGCCGGTGCACATTGAAAATATATATTATTTTGCGTGGTCCAGCCTTCGTATGTACAGTACTTGGCTTTACATGTACTTCTGGTTTATCTGAGAAAAAACACAAGCTTTTAAGCAAAACACCGAGTATGATACAGGCGACGAACTCACAGACGATGCAAAAGTAGCCAAATCATGTTCATCAACATCCGTGATCATTCTCTACCATCATCACCGACCTTTTTTTGCATGAGTGGAGCGTCAAGAGAAAAGATCTCGACATCGCTGTCGTGGACGTGATGAAAGGCAATGAAAAAATAGTTTGGGACGTCGCCAACGATACCGTATTTTAGGGCCGGTCTTTTTGGGCGAGAGCGATCATGTAGCTCCGATCTCTTTTATGCAACTGCAACCATATGCTTGATATTAGAACTGTCTTGCCCGAACACGCCCTTGTGCACGACCCTTGGGGACCATGTGTGAGTTGATGAACTGCGGCCGCTCGATGGTTATAATGCGCAGACGTAACTTGATGTTGAACTCGCGATCCAAGCGTCTGCAGACTAAGCGTTTCGACATCATAAGGCCGCCGTTTAGAGCATACATATTCCCAAAGCCTGCTGCGATTGATTATCTAACCCAGTACAGTGAGTCCCAGAACTTTGATGCTTTTTTTACTGACGTGTTGGCAGCAATTTCGTACAATTCTTGTTAATTACGCCAGAGAAGGTTTGCTATCGCAGAAGAGATGAACCGCAAACACAATTGAATGCCTTCTCGAATTGATCAGGGGGCAGAAGTTGTTCCGGTGCCGTTCTCTGCAAGCGCTCAACTGCGCATTCTATTCTTGAATCGTGAGTGCCTTTTTGCTACTTATGTACGGTACGTTGTGGCAATTGACCCCGTCACTTGACTGAGTTTGCGTTCAATTTCACAAGTTGTAGCTTTGCATTGCCTGTCAATCAACATCAATGGTATCGTGGCGTTGGGAAACTGAACTCCCGTTCCTAGGATGTATGTCCAGAATGCCGTCATGTATGAGACGCATCAGCCACACTAGAAGGCTGAAAACTGTCTGAAGTCAATTCACTTCTATCTTTTCGAAGGAGATCTATCGTTGATGCCTCAGTGCCTCAGCGATTCAGCGGAGACCGGATACTACTCTAGCTACCAGTTGAAATAAACGGGGACAAGTCTTATATATATTGAGTACGTCTCTTCACAAGAATCAGTGGCATAAGTGTTATCTAGCTCGCGGTTATTCTTCCTTCAGCATGTCTTCCGCGACACCACCCACTGACCTTTGGCTAGAGAGGTCCAGGCTAAATGGCATGCTGCTCGGAGGAATATCTTACGGCGAGCTTTTCCATGAATCTGCTTATCGCACATTCTATGATACTAACATACTCCTATAAACACCTAGGTATCTACTTCCTCCTGACTATCCAAAGTTTCATTGCTCTCTATCGAACGCCTCAGCACTTAAGCGACAACAGCAAGCAGAAGCAGGTAGCGATGCTTGGGTATGTTGCAATCACGTTCATCCTGGCGACTATTGGCTTTGCGGGAAATGCAAAATACACGCAGATGATTTGGATAGATCTACGCAATGCGCCTGGAGGTCCAGCAGCGTTGATCGACCTTGAGCTGGATTACTGGATTAATAGGATGGCGCTTGCTAGGTGTGCTTGTCTTTACAATTTCCATCGCGTAAAGGCAGATCGCTTAACTGGCTCCTAGTTACTATATCATGGAATGGTTTATGGAGGTACTACTAGTAAGCGAATTGTGTAGATTCAAAATGCCAGCGCTATATTTTAATGTTTTAATGGATATTCGCAAGCTCTATCGTTGCTTTGTTATCTGGGTCTGGCGAATATACATAATCATCCCGATGACCACGCTTTTCCTTGCTTCAGTAGGCGAGTCATGTTAGTCTTTCCTGCATTTCCGTCAACTAACACGCAGAACTAGCGATGGCCATTCTCGTTCTGACTGAATCTAATGGCGCGGTCTTCTACAACATCAACGTTCAGCTCGCCTACCTGTGCATTGCAGTGGGAATGAACATCATATACACGGTGCTCGTCGTCGGACGCCTTCTTGCAGTTCGCAAACAAATCAAGGAGGCTCTCGGCCCCGAGCACTCGGAATCGTACACCTCCATAGTGGCCATGCTCGTCGAGTCCGCCGCGCTGTACTCTGTGCTGGGCGTGATATACATCGCATCTTTCTCCCTGCATTCGAACGTGTCGAATCTGGTCTTCCTATCTATAAGCCATGTACAGGTAAGCTCGCGACTCATCCGACGGTACTGGATGAGGGATTGCAGAGTTAACAATTACTTCTCAGGGCATCGCGCAGCTGCTTATCATCCTACGCGTGGCACGAGGTCGTGCATACTCTCAAAACGTTGCTAGTCGGTCGGGAGCGATGACGTCCCTCGCATTTGCTTCAGTGCATCTACCCAATATGCAGTCATCTGCAGACTCGTCTACAGACCAGGACACAACAAGAGAGCACAAGAAAACGGACGCGCAGTCGGTGACAGCACAGCAGGCAATAAATGAGGTTTAGCGAAGCCATCCCTTACATTGGTGACCATTTACTCGATCTTGCACCTCGGCGAGATTCCACATGTCGCTAGTATACCAGCCACGACTCTGCCTTCTCTAATGCTTCGTCCCATCCATTCTCTCCCTTGTCCCAGATTGAAAGGCTTTCGATTTCATCCTTCCCCAATTTCAAGTCATTGTATAAATGCTGCTCATTATAATGTGAACTTGTGCTCCCTGTATAATGGATTGTTTGTTTTCGCCTACCGGGAACATGCCCTCGCCTCCGCGTGGGCCGCAGACCTCTGCCTTGGGGTCCTCCCATCGTATATTCTTCTCGACATCGTCGTATTTCAGGCGGAGCACATACACGCGCGAGTCGCTCGCAAAGAAGAATTTGAGTGTGCCCGGGACCTGCGGCGCGGTGGAAAGATGGATGAAGCCTGATTGCTGGTCGATCGTGCTCACGGGGAGGCGTTCGGGGAGATCGCTGGTAATCACAGGAAGGTTTTCGGGGAGACCGCTTGGAACGGTAGAAGAGAAGGGCACAAGTTTGTAGATGTAAGTTGGCTTGGAGTCCGACATGGCAGCGATATACAGAGATGACTATCAAGTGTTTCGAGTCCACCCTTAAGTATTCCTGGCTCACAGTTCTGGGCCGCCATCATCTGATGAAGAACTTGAGAAGCGTCAAAGGCCCCAATTCTGCACGAGCCCATATGTAAAGGGTCTCCGCGTTATCATCACCTTCCACAGACTTCATCCCAGATGCCGCCTTCCGTAGCTGAGATTATCACTTTTCCCGTTTCTGAGGCGTATCGTGCCGACTCGTCTACTACCGCCGCAGATCTCGTAGGTGTCTCGCACAAGGCTCCAAGGCCAACCAGGTAAGGCTCACTCAGTCACTTAAACGCGACGGTATTAATTCTACGTCAAATCGTTCAAGGATATATCATGGACCTCAAGTTGAAGATCCCAGTCAAGGATACTTAGTTACCGGTGAATATAATATCTTTATCAGTGTGACGGACCGTCTGAGAGTCGGCTCTCGCGCACAATAGTCTGGGAGACGTACGATCAGACCCGAGCGACGCTCGCTAGTTCGCTGCATTTTGATGTTCACCATGTCCAATTCGCGGCCGATCCCACTTCTGCGCTGTCTGCACCTGTGGTGGAACTTGTTTTCTTCACGTTAAAGGAGGGAAAGACGAAGTCAGAGATTGCGCCGCATCTTGACACGCTCGTCAGTCAAGACACCAAAACGGTGATCTCGTCGATGTGGGGACATAGTATTGGGAGAGATAATCAACTCGTTATGCTTGTCGGCTGGGAGTCACTTGAGGCAAGTGCAAATTCGGATCTGGTGCGGGAATAGAAAGATCGAGATTATTAAGGCACTTTTTGGCAGGCTCACCAAGAGGTTGTCAAAAACACGACTGAGGAAATACGTGTGCTATTTGGACGACTTATGGAGCTTTCCGAGTTCAAGGTCAGCCATGCGAAGTTCAATACTGAAGCAGACAGTAAGGAAGAGTGAGATCGCTAGATATACGAAGTATTAGGGGAGAAAATAGAGGATTGATTTATTCTAAGCCACCGACTGCGTGAAAGTTGAGCGTTATGTGAAGTAGGGCTTAAACTTGGAAAAGTTTCAGCTTCTGGAACAATATTTGCCGTGCTAGCAGTGAATTGATTTTATAATTTGATGTGTCGTCTACAATTAGAACCATGTCGAAAATAGTCAGAAGTCCATGAGAGGGAAACTAGCAGCGACTTTAGTGACTACTATTGCCAGATTTACAGCATACTGGAATGATCATGATAGTTACGATTTCCCCTGCAAACGAGTTTTCTCAGTTATTGTCTGCTGTATTTCTTGGCGCGTTTGTAGTAGTTGATAGTACGTGTGTATATTGAAAGTGGCGCATGATATTTCCTAATCTCAAATCATGGCTGCTCAGCGGACTTGACATAAATTCGAGCGTTAACGAGACCAGACAAATCCATTCCAAGGGAGCATGAAGGAAGACGCTACACAAGTGCAGTCAGAGCGCATGAAGATATAAGGGACATGGAATGAAGAGACAAATGACCATAATAACGAACAGGAAAGGCTATATTCCACTACACAAGTTATGAGATAGGAGTATGGAGTGCCCAGAACAGCGTGTATGAATAGGCGAAAGCAAGTATGGTGTCTACTGTGCGCTTGAAAAGACGTCCTCCATTTGAACATCGGCATCTGCGTAGGTTTTGCGTCTCTGCCTTGCAATAGTTGGTTTGGCGTGCCTCTGAATCATGGTAATAAGCGAGTCTGGACTAGCATCGTCTCCAACACCGGCTAGAGATTTCCCGGAGAATGGTACTGAAGTCGGCGTCGATGGTGGTGCTACGAGGTTAGACGGCGAGGAGGGAATAGGCGAGCCTGGAATGCATGGGTAGGGCGAGCCGAAGTGCCATTCCGGCATGCGATGTGTGAAGAGAGACGAGCATGTGGCGAGTGGCGTGCAAAATGGAGAGCCGGCGCCTGCACTCTGCTTCAGAAGGACGTCGGAGTAAGAAACGGAGTCGGAAGAGACACCCCGGCTATTTACGAGTAAACTCTCGTCTGCGATGTCGACGAAAGGGTCATCCGAAGAAATGGCACGAGCGAGCAGCAAGGAAGAAGTCGAGCATTGGACACAGGATGGAGTAGAGGTTGGGGATGATGTATTCTCATGCGGCGATGCGTTTTCTTGTGGACTCGCGGACCCGTCCACTAAAATCATGTTGACGTATTATGCACGAGTAGAGATAGAAAAGAGTTGGGGATAAAGTCAAATACGGTGATGGAGGATAAGAGATGAGAGTCGACCACTGAACAAGAGGGGTATGAGATCGAGTCAGCCCAGATGCCTTGACTGAGGCCGCGATTTTGGTTTGAACTAACTACACCAGGGTGACCAGGTTAAGACCAGTCAGTCATATCTGTCCGTACGCGGTCATGTGCGATTGACACTAAATAGATTTAGTTCACGCGCTCGAATGTGTATGGCAATGAAAAGGGGCCAGTGAAACATGAGCGCGAGGAAAGGCCTGAAACAATACGGAAAAGCTACCCACGAGCGAAATTAAACTCGTTGGTGCTCAAACAACTTTTTGGACATTTTTGAGGTTCAGAGGTGCATACGTCAGGCCCTTTGAAAGTTGGTATCCATGATTGAAAGACAGCCCTCAGTAATTAACAAATGAGGTCGGGGCCCGTGAAGATGTGCTTGCGTAAGGTAGTTCATAGACGCGTTGGCATTTCTCCGGCGGCCGGGTTCTGCATCGCGTGCGAACATAGGACGGCCTTTGCCGCACGTCGCCTCTAGCCGGGCTCCATCGCCTGCTCGGGTATTCTAAAGATAGTAGTCGCCATAAGTCGGCGAAATTCAAGTCATATCGTGCTCATTCCTCATCTAGTTTCACTTCAACTTCAGAATCCTAATTAAACGCCTCACAATTACTCTTCCTTCTGACCACGCAGCACCCGTCGTCGACAAGCATTTGTATCGAATCAGCTAGTCACACTCCAGCCGGAAGCTAATTGGTTAAAGTGCTCGACATCGCCGTCGGCCGAAAAACATCTCAAAGCAGATCACAGCTAACTCATTGATAATCATCCGTACTTCAGTTTTCAGTTATCGCAGAGTGAGACGCAATGTTGGCCGGACGTTGGATGTGATGGTAAACACTTGGTTCGAGTCTATCGACGTCGTGCTTCAATGAGAAGGTTGATGTTCCAGTTTCTTTAGTTTTTGGCTGTGTACAGAGCGGCAGCCTTTGCCGTCGGGCTCGAGGCATATAATGCAATGCATTTTTACTCCCAATTTCGGATGTCGTGAACCGCAAATGAAATAAATACTTAGAAACAGCAGTCGTGGGATATGGAATGCCAGTAATCATCATGTAAATACCGATTTGCTCGGACTCGGACTCATGCTGGATCTTTACATAACAAGCAGAGCTGTTTTTGCCGCGAGGGGTAGGATGTGGCGTGTAACGCGGAATGTCAAAGGGCAGCATACGCCAAAGCCGGTAAGGCTTGCTAATAATTTACTTTCTACATTGTGTAAAATTGTGGTTACAAACAAATCATGTACCAGAATACCTAATACATACTATACATGCCTGTACTATATATTGGCAAGCCGGTGCTCCTTAAAGGGACGTATAATACTACCTACCGTCTAATTGCATCTAGCCGAGTGCGTACGATTTCTAGCATCTCTCCTGCGAACCGACTAGACACACTAGTGTGCACGTCAATAAAGGTAATTGGCTCGTTATGAGAGACTCCAATGAACCCTTGTGGGTCGCGAAGTCCAATATTGACGGCCGACTCGCAAGCACCCTCAATCCTAAAACAAGGTGAGAGTTAGACAATCTCAATGAAATTCGAGAGATGCACGACGTCGTTACCTCTTCAGTATCGTTCGATCTGTGATCTCGTCTACGATGTTCTTGAATTGCGAGGTACTTTGTTGGCAACTGAAGAAGGTTCCATTGCTCATGTCTTTTGTAACTAGTGCATAGCCGCTGGACGACGAGTGACCGGGCCTCCTAACTACTCCCTGGTATATGGTCGCCCCGTCGATTGGAAGTGCATTATAGTCCGCAAGCTGGTAGTCTCTCTGGCTCCGTTCCAACGAGTTAGTATTGGTGAACACTTTCCAGACTTTGCTCCCGATAACAAATACACCGAGGGACTCTCTTGATGAGTATGTTGGGTTGGATATGTCGACCACATACTCGCGGTCTCCGTCGGTATAGGTGAATGTGGAGGCCTGACTGCTGGAGGACATAATACTTTCTGACTTGTAAATGTCGAGGAGATCGAGTGCTGAGGTGCTTTTGTTTCTCTGAATTTGATTGAGTTGCAGAACAAATAGTGCCTGCTTTTATACGGAAGATAAGCTTGTCCTGATGATATTTTCAAAGGAAGAATTCCCAGCGCTCAGAGCTACTGCGCTCTTTGCTTTGTTTCATATCCACTTATCTTCGACCTTGCTTAATGAAGTCCTAAAAAGCATCAGTTCTGATCATTGCAAACAAGTATTGGTCGCGCTTAAACGACGTATCCAGTAATGTTTACTACTTTGCTTCCGCTGGTTATAACGGCCGAGAACCTTTATGAAAGATTTAGATTTATGTCCGAGCCATTAGTGCTCATTCAGACATCCGAAGCCCCTCAAATTTAATTAACTATGCGCCCACCCGCCAAGACATTGTGACCGCCCGTTATTTAATTTATTAGGACGAGAAGACATCGGTTTCGAGCTCGTATCTCTCTTCACAGAGTGCAATGTGGCCACGCGTCCGAAAAAAGTAATAAAAGACCCCTACCATAATCTATCCTTGTGTTACGTTGCGCACTATATAAGGACCTTCGAAGAGCAGTGGCTCATCAAAATTACTCAAGTCGACATACACATAATCACAATGTCCCTTCCCAAAGCCTCTGACTTCGAGAAAATAAAGAGTATCAGTGCATTCGGTGGAATCGAGCGGGTCTCTCGTAAAGACGTATGTCTGCGGGCATTTACTTATACCAAGCTAACTCACTGTGTATTACAGGGGAAAAGCGGTATGAAATACTACCGGAAACGCATTGACGTGAAAGACAAAGACTTCTTTTACTATCAGTGAGCTATCACATTCTTCGTGATGCTATCAGTTTCTAAAGTCTCGCATTCACAAGGGAGAAGCTTACCGCCCACGTCAAGTCCTTGGGAAGAACGGCAATCTACTTTCCGGTGATCACTGAACGCAAAGATAAGAAATGGACCGTGATTGGTATCACGAGAGAAGCTGCGGATCGAAGTAAGTATCTGTAGCCTCAAGGAGACGTCAGGAAAGCTACGCGCGTTGTAGTTGAATGTTGTACTGCAATTGGTATTGCGTGTTGTAGATATCACTTGTTGTGATACAGCAGTAAAAAGATACGACAAATAGGAGAAATTTTGGCCCCGTAGAAACGTTCCATTTTTTCCTAACGCACAATTTCTGCTTGACCTAGTAAGGTTTGCCGTGATCTTGCGATCGTGTATGAGTTTCAGCTCCGAACCACTGGTCGTCGGGGGTTACTACGGAGTCCAAACCATTACTGCACCTCTTTTCATAAGAAAGTCCCCAGTCGGATGCGTCGATCTACACCGATTCGGCAGTGGAGAAAGTAGCAGCGGAAGTGAGTCAGACGCTGTATAGCGTAGAAAGCTCGAGAGTTCTAAACAACCGGGTGCGCAGCGTATTTCGATCTCAGCTTGGATGGCAATATGGAAGCAGCTTGCAGAAAAGTACGCAAGGCGGCGAGAACTGCAATCTTGAGTGTAGAGTGGATTTTCGGTCTTTATGTGCAGGCAGTGAACAGCGTGAGTGTGATAGATGTCAGAAGCGGCTGAGCATCCGTATGCGAGCCCGTGTCCTAGTTGAAGTGCCGCCACGCGCCACGGGCGTGCTTGCGACCTCGCGTGGAAGAGTTGAGGTGCTGCAGTGCAGGAGGCACGCTAAACCCAAAGGTGGCGCCGAGTGTGCCTAGCCAGATTCCTTTCCCCTGCGTGGCGCACCTGGCCCGGCAGACGCCTTGGCGGGTGCGACACGTCCCGAGCCCGGAAGATGTGCAGGATACATAGCGCGTCTTCGGAGCTGGTCGGATTGCGGCGCTGGGAAAGCATGGTAACAGTATTCTAATTGCAGTAGGAAGAAGCTCGTGTCAGGATTGACGCTTCGTGCAAAGAAGAGAGGCGAGCGAGGCAGTACAGAGCAAAAGCCAAACGAAGAATGATAACGGATGAGAAAAGCATGTCAGACAGCAGAAACTGACCCGAGCTCCGAGCAATTCGATGCGGTCTACCACGCTCAGGGTCGGAGCGTGGGAGGTCTAGTTGTCGTTTGCATTATGAGAGAAGGGCCGTGCGCCATGACCTAATCCTGGAAGACGCGCGGGTTCGGGTATATAATGAGAAAGCTAGATGACAAGAGGGAGCCAATAGACGCACCAAAAATCGCGGCGATGCCGTTCATCATCATCATCGCCGATGAATTGATTTCAGAATTTCCCATTCCCGCTGACTCCTTCATTCGTACCAGCGTTCAGCCTGGATAACTCGTCCGCAAAAAGAACCGACTGTAAGCTGGAACGAGCGTACGGACGGCGGGTTGCTCACAGTGGGCGCTCATCGTCGTGTCGGGTGCCATAGTTGGCGCAGATGGGTGGCTTGGACGAGATGAGGAGTCCCGAGCTGCGTCGAACATCGGCGTTCATCGTGACGGCAGCTGCACGTAACCAAGGGCAATGGGAAAAAAGTGATTTGACTAAGCGCACAATTTCAGAGTGAGAAGACGATGCGTACCCGCGCGAGGTTGCAATGCCTTTGGAATGGCGGGCCGTACAGTTTATGGACAAGCCGGTCCTGCACTCTGGATCACGGAGCCCCGCGTAACAGTAAAGCGATGTCGGCGGAATGATCAACAACAGAGCGCCGAACGCAATGTCCACGCTACCGATGGTATTGCTAGACGGGTTTCCACATGCGCCACGAGACAGCTGAGCGTTGTTGAAAGTGATGCATGGAGGCTCGTCGTCGTCGGTGTCGGCGACAGCAGCGTTTCAGGGCGGCAGATCCCAACACGTGGGCGTGACGTAATCGTTTTAGTTCCGCACTCCGCTCGCCGACCCACTTGCCCCCTGTACCCCATCGTATTATGGAGTAGGTAAGTGAGGTACTCAACTCACAAATCAAAAGCGATGGTTCTCGATGGGCGTCGTAAAAGACGAGCGCCTTTTTCGTTTAATAGCTTACTATCCGTAATCCCTGCTTCATGCCTACAGTAAGTCAGGGCTCTTCCCTAATTCGCCTGCTTGCTTACAATTTTTCTTCCCTGCGGAAATGCTGGACATGCTGTTTTCTGGAAACTCACGATACGAGAACTTTCATCACGAGTTGTCAATAGCCTCGTTCAAGGATAAATCACACTTTCCATATGCTTTCTATTGAACACCATTCCAACCTTTGCTGGAGCTGCAAGTGTTCGCTGCGCAGCATTACAAATTACTAAATGATGTTTCTATCGATTTTTCTTCTCTCAGCTTCAGAAAAAGAGAGCGCAAAGCTTTCGCGACGATAAATATCAGAGAACGTATGAATCCGAAATGACGATACATAGTATGCTGGAGATGTAAATTATTGTTAGACCTGGATCCTCTATCCTTCTAAAAATGCGATATATTCAGCCCCTATTACTGCGCAACATCCTCTCACTCAGCCTTTAGAAAATATGACGGCATGTGTTCTAATGAACGCGTGCTGTAAAATATTTCAGAATTCAGTGCTCAGACAGAGACCAAAAGCGACTACGTACAGCACTTCTCTGAGCAATATTTTGGTTCCTTCAGATTTCTTTGCCATAGACACGCGATGAAAAAGAATCACCACAACCATAAAGACCGGCCACTCGATTGCAGAGGGCACGCGCTCAACGAGATCGAGAAAAAATCCGAACAGAGCTACGAAGAAAGGCTCGTGGCATCCCGCGCAAGCCCAATTAATGAAAAACGATCGAGTGGAGTGGATATAGCGCATAGCGAGGAAGGAAGCGTCGGGGTATCTTTAATTGTTACGCGTTGTAGTTAGCATGATTACTTCAGTACCTGGCGAATCAAGACGACTTACTCTCGGACATAATCTATTAGTTCGAGAATTATAGGAAAGTAGCGCCGACATAAGACATCGTGTGCTTCCGTGAGGCTAGCAGGAATATCCTCCGCGTCCCTGAAAACGTCAAGCGCCCTGCTCCCTAGTGAATTGATTTTAGTATCGACAAGGCAAATCAACGCCTTCCGCGAAGGCGAAAGAAGGTCGTCGGAATCATCCTGCTGTTCTCGAAGTGATGCAAGTCCGACTATCTTGGCTGCATCAAGCTCCGATAGTACCTGATGGAAGTAATAGTTCGCAGTTACGAGTTCGACGATGGCTTCGTATGCCAGCTCACGATTTGCTGGGACGTGTGATCTGTACAGAAAAAGTAAGCTCATATCTGATTTTTGTAACAATAGACGAGCTTCGTACCTACTTTGCATAGGTGAGCAGTCTTGCAAGCTTCTTTCGGCGTCTTTTGTCTTCTGCGGAGCCTGCAGCAGGCGCCGCCGCGTTCAAGTAGTGCTCCGCCATAATACGCTCCTTCACCGCCAGCGGCCCATAGCCTCTCTTCTCCATCAGCTTGCTCGAAGCCGTCTCGAGGTGCCGTCCCAGGAAGCTAATAAGCTTCCCAAGCGTGCGTCCCGCTCCCGGGTTGTCGGACGCCGTCGCCATAGAGCTGATCGACGACGCAGAGAGCATCGCCTCCGCCTGTGCATATATGTTATCCAGCTGTTCGTTAAAAGTTCTCGCACGTTGATTATTCGAGTCGGCCATAGACGCGACATTCGCAGAGTTGGAGAGAGAAAGCGTAGGTTATGAGGGAAAGCGAGCAGTGAAACGCATTTGCGTCGAGAACCTGTGCGCACCGCTCTCAGGTATGGCTTAGTTGGTTTATTGCACCGCCTACCAACCTAATGCATACCTCAATGTTGGCAAAGGTAATACTACTCTTAGCGTGGTAGAGACTGGAGTATGCTATGTGACAGAGTATATGGACTCATGCTAAACCTTTTTTATATTGCGTCAAATGATCTAAGGCTCTTACATATTCCTTATAATTAACTGAATTTACACGATCATTTTTCTCAACAATCTTTTTGCCGCTTTCCATTATGCAAAATTTAATTTGCTTCTCTAGTTCTAAACATGCATATTGTACGTATCCATTTAATCCTACCCGTGAATCGAGTCTATTGTTCTTTAACACCTGGCAACTCCCTTACAATTAGGTTTACTCTAAATTCGGAGCCGGCTCCAGATCGTATCAGCGCCAGAAGTAAGCAGCTGTCCATCGATAGCAAAGCGTATAAAGTACGTCGCCGACACGATACACATACTCTCAACTACGATGTCTTCAGCCCGTACGCTCTCTCGCAGATCTTGAGGTTTTCCGCTCGTACATCGTGTCTCAGAAACTTAGGCCATCCAGCTCTCGTGCACCCTGAACTTGTCACGCTCGAGCTAACGCATGCCCACCTCCCTGCTCATTTCCGACATTGCTCTCACATCCTCCGATCAGCTCTACTTACGAGACCTGGCGAAGAATGTGATCTGTATTGATGTCCCGAATCTGGGCGGGAGGTTGGCCCTGTGTTGATCACGTGTCTGAAGGACAGATTTTAAGCTGCGCCCTGCGTGTTTTGGATACGAAGTGCACGGGAAATCCAGCTTCTTTATTGTATCTTTGATTTTCCTCTGTTATTCTACCATACACGTGTCCGGATCGCGCTGCAACACCAGAGCCCAAAATTCGTGATGCATTGGCAAGTTTTGTTCTTCTTGTAGCCCCCTCATGCCGTTGGGACCTGCGCATCCAATCTACGTCTTACAGGGTTAAAGGATGCACACACCAATAGTAGGTGTTATTTGACGCGTGGCTTCTCTCGGACAACGAGCATGGGACAGTCTTTTGATGGTTTTGCATCCTCTCGGAGAGGGCATCATAGTTCACTTTGACGCTTTCGAGTCCGACGGGAATGTTTGGATGGATGGGCTGTTCGGATAATTGCTCGAATCCAGCCAGGTGGTGAAGGTGCGGTTTCAGTCACTGGTGAGATCAGCGGCAGGCCGAGTCGGAGCCGAACTTGAACATGTCCGAAAGTCGATTACGTCACGTCCACGCGGCCGGACGTCACATGACCCAGTCCCAACAGTCAAGCCACGTCTCGACTTGTCAGCTTTGAATACCGAAACTACTTCCATTCAAGACAAGCTACTGACACAACGTACTGAAATACTACAACATATTATGTACCCTATTTTATTCTATTCCGCCCACATTGACGTTTGGTAATGACAACTTGAGCACACCAACACGGCACCGTAGATCTTTCATCGCTGGGCTTTATGAGAACACACAGTGTCCCTCTATAATAAGATATACCAAGAAAGTATAGTAAAGACTGTGGTCACGAGTACCCAAAACAACAGTAAAGAACGTGGTCACGAATAGACGAAGCACACTGAAGAATCAAGAGGGCATCCACGATGTCCTATAGACCCAACTGCGAGCACGTTTGCCATAGATATACATCGGTATCGTCATCAAGCAAACACCAATGTTGATACCACCGATCGTGCAGAAGGTCCGAAGGACACCTTGGAGAGCAAGATAATTTAGCTTACTCAGGTAGACAGAAATGCAAGAAGAGACGCACCTTGGCTGGAGATCCAGTCGGTGATGACATACGTTATGCCGAACGTGAAAAAGCTTCTGAAGATGCTGGATTCCAAATACAGGCGATCAAAGACCTCATTCAAATTGCGCATTGAAGGAGCTTACCCCATTGATGCAAAGGCCTCAGGAGCAAAGCGCGAATGCGAGTCGACAATGTATGTCACAACGCTGCCGAACTTGTTTGCAAATGGTTTAGGAGAGGAACGAGGTTGCTCACGCTATGCCTCCAACTGCCTGTCCAAAGTTGATGAGCGAGTAGAAGATCGCAGGTGCGATCCAAAGCTCCTCGAGGCTCGCGCTAATTGCCCAGCCAAAGTACCCTATCGTGGTCGAAATAATGAGCGGTATGATCATCAAAAGACGAAACCTTTACAGAGAAAAGTAAATATCAATTTCTCTAAGTAAGGAAACTCAGAAATTTCAAACGCACTCTGGCTCGTAGACACCACCGTTCCTGCGAGACATATATCTTACTGTCCGGTCACTCAGCGGGCCTGCCATCAGGTTACCCAGAAATGCTGCGATGAATGGCCCAACACCCGAGATAAGACCTACGGGTCCCGGTTTAATGTCGTAACCGAACTTTGGGTCGGAGAAAAGTAGCGAAACGGATACGGAAAGCGCGACCACTGAACGAACGTAAATAACGCGGTTAGCCATGCTGGGTTCACAAACCAAGTTATATGGAAGGCACGTACACCATGTACTCGACGTCCCAAAAACGATGATTGCCCATCCAATGACAGGACTGGCCCCGAGAGACAGTACGCGTGAACTGAGTTTCAAGAAGCTTTGGTCAGAAAACCGGTGTCCCGCCCACGGTTTTATCAGTTGGAGGAACGTGTTCGCGACTTCTTTCCTTGAGCTTTCGATGTCGAGTGTCTTATCTTCAACAGAGACATCCTCATCCGATGAAAACGTGCTGCGAGATGAGTTATTCGAAGCAGAGCCTAACCCAGGCTTGACGCCAAGGTCAGATATCGCGTGGACGTTTTGGCGAACGTAAGCAGTCTCGGGAACAAAAAATATAGTCATGATGAGCAGGACCCCAATCTGGAGGGATTACGATTAGAAAATAAATCGAAGATGGCGATTATCGAACATACCAAAACTGCCTCGATCGCAAAACAAATTCTCCAAGATCTATGCAAAGGTTCGATGTCCGCGGAACAGAAGGAAACAGAATCGATAGACGCACGCATTTTCGATCAAGTAACCGTTCACTATGGAAACACCACATACGCCACTCAGCAAGGCGAACTGGATTAGGAGAATCAGCGAGTATCTCGTTAAAGGGAGAATTTAACACTTACACTCCAGACAGCAATCCAAGTCCCTCTCTCATGGACGAAGAAGATATCACTAGAAGTAGCTTAAAAAACACTTTCTAAGTTGATAGAGAGAACATACGCGATAGTAGCAGAAACGAGGGACTCGATGGGAGCCATACCAATGCCTCCGATAATTCGACCAGTCGTGAGACTCCCCACATCCTTTGCCACCGCGCTCAGAATTGAGCTCACGAGCAGAAACAAGTTCCCGAGAAGAAGAACGGGACGTCGACCCCAGATGACGCTCGCGGGCGCGGACAGCAACAGAATAAGCCCGCTGGCTAAAATGAGGTCGCCACTCATCTTCGAGAGTACGCCAACATCCGTGTCGAGGTCTTCCGCAACTTTCTCCAACCCTGCAACGATGATGGGCCCGAACGCACCCACGACGCCTGCGCCGAAAGTGAGTGTGAACATAAGCATCATCTTGCGCCAGACAGGCCAGTTTAAAGGATCGTTAGGCGAGTCAGAGGGCTGTGGAATGAGGATGACGCCTCCTTTCCCTCGCTTGAGTTCCGCGGCCAGCGCGTCAACGTGTCCCGCACCATGATTGTGCAGATCATCGAGCAGAGAAGTTCCTTTAGGTATAGGTCAGATTTCTGAAATGTCCTAGAGCAATAATCAAATGCAAAATGCAAAACGCACCCGGAACATTCTCTCCAAGGTGTCGGTCAGGTAGGATTCCGACTCCGTGGCCCATGACTAGCAAAGGGCAAGATGAAGCAAGTCATGTCGTCTCTTCGCTAGCTTTATAGGTTTTTGCGAAAGAGAAACAAACAAGCATTTTTTATCTTAACCGGTTGTATGCGAAGCACTTCTAAGTGAAAGAACCGTTGATCTAGACCCGCTTACGAGCGGTCCTTTCTCTAATATCCATCGGCTAAGCAATAAATGGACGATTTAGGCTCTGGAACGTCACAATGGAACACCCCAATCATGCTGACGTGAATTCATGATATCGTTGCAGGACCACTGTAGACTGAGTAACCGTAGTATCAGTGATCAGTGACTGACACTTGCGGCGGCTTCTACGAAGACCGAGAAGGGTGTACTAGTACTTGGCGAGACGTTCGAGCTAGTCTTCGTCACCCGTCCACGCGGCGAGCATTTACAATATTTGTAAAATTGCATACCAGAGACCTGAACGTCCTTTTCATCTTGGCCTGCACTATACTGCTCTGCCCTCTCAGTATCCCCGTTTAATCCACTCGTACAAAGGGACATTTCAGGCGACGCACCGCAATTCAGAGATCGAAATATATGCGCGATGCACGCCGTCATTGCTGGAGCCGCGCTTCGCGTCTTCTTTATCTTCTTCGTGTTCGGAAGCATGACCTAAGCAGACACCTTCTACTACATAGACGCGCCTATTTTTTCTGGGTAAGTAAATTGTGCGTGTCTCATGAAACCATATCACTCACTCTGGAGTTCCAATCTGTACTCATATCGTAGGGTGGGACGAGGACTCGGAAGCAAAACAACACGGTAAGAGCGCCCGGCACGTGCTCCACGTGCACTCGGTTGCAATGGCAGCAGTGCTGCCGCAAGCCGCTTGGACTTACTATTGACGTGCCCGCGGATCGTCGGCACTGCCCCGTGCTGGTAATTGGTAATTCACGTGACTTTTCGTCGCCATCAACGCATGCCGCCGGCTTCCCGCGAGGCGCGCGACACCGAGATAGTCGTGCTCGTCGTGTCGAACGACGAGCACGACTATCTCCCTCAATTTTCTACCTTTTCCAATCTTTTTTTTTGCATTATACGTGTGTCATAGAGCAGATTCAAATGAAATTGGGAAAATAAAAGTGGGGCTTTGGTGCAGCCATCCCCCCCCCCTCTCTTTTTTTTTGTCACTGCCTCCGGTTTGCTATTTCTCAACAAATAAGCATGACTTTGATGCTGGGAAAAGGCAAAATGCGGCAAACTCTTGTAAAAATTCTAAAACAAAACTTCTTCTATGTTTACATAACCCGTATACGACGTATCACCGTATACGGTCAGTACCGTACCAGTACCGTACCGTATGCGCCCACGAAAACTCAAAATACGGACCGTATTAATACTGAACGTACCAGTATACCGGTTTCGAAAATACGTACGTATCAGTATACGGTACGTTGCGGAGCCCTACGCAAGCGAAATATGCACCAAAACCATAAGGTTCTTGTTGAAGAATATATTATCCTTGCACTTGGTTGCAACTTGCTTGCGGCTTCCAGCACGTCGTTGAAGTGCCGAGTCGGACAAGTATGTATCTTGAGTCTCATTCATTCGACAGGTATGTGGAAAACGAACCGTGCCGCTACGGCCACGATGAACGTTTGAAGCGTAGCTCGACTTTACCCATCCTGTCCAAGCAACACATCCTTTGTCAGCCAGTGCCCCAACATGAGGACAAGACGTCTACCCCGTCAGCGTCCTACCGTCTGCGTACACTCCTGCATACAGCCGTCTTCTTCGTGGGCGAAGTTCATCCTGCGAGTGCCCTTCCCTTGCTGTCTTCTTGTCGAGCGGCGCACTCAATAAGAACATTTCGGCGTCGCATCGAGCAGCAGTCAGGACTCAGCACGCGGACACGGACGTGGTCCCGCGCAACTGGATCCAATCTCGACGTTCAATCCATTCACCCGTGCCACGCAGGTGCTTCTGCGGGTCCACGGAGCACGATTGTCGACAGGCCTTTCTCCGGCGTACTCGCCGAGCTTCCGAGCGGTCTTCTCCGGCCTCTGCAATGACGGTGCGGCCTAGAACTAAAACAGGAGCACGGAATTTGGGGGAATATGGACCAACAAATATGTTCGAGACGGACGATGATGTGAATGGTTCGGGTGAGCTTCTGCTGATTGACATACTTCCCTCATCCGTCATCATTCTCCATTTGGATTCTGCTCTATTCTGCCTCGTTCGCCTCCTTTCTCTGCATGTATAATTGTTCCTGACGCGAACTTCTTCATACCGCAGGCCAATGATCTGTCACCGCGCTCCCCAGTGCCGCCATCTCAACCGTCCCCGCGATCGCCGTGTGTGACCTGCATATCTCTCGAGTTTTGAACGCGTCGCACCGCCAATGCGTCTACCGTCATCGGCGTGCTTGACATTATTCTCGTCTGAACGTGGTCTTCCTGCACCTGTTTCTATTACCGCTTGCGCCTAGTGCTGACAATATTGATGCAGAAGCAGCACATTCCAGGAAACGCGGCCTTGGAGCTAACTGTCCTGCCTGTTAGGGGAGGAGCGGTTCTGCTAGGTACTCCTCACCGCTGTTATGTTGGACGCGCCTTCTGCACGACAGTACCTAAACTCAGACTCTCACTCGACGTACATGTTTAACGGCAAGGGATTCTCCGCTCTTCCGGGGAGCGGTCTGAGCTCGAGATCAACTGCACGCGTGCACTGCGAAGACGGAGGTGGAAGGGAGGCATTAGCGTGCCGACTTTGGGCGCCCGCGCGGCGTCATGCCACATCTCTGAAGTCTCCTTAAGCTCAAAGGGGAAAATGTGATGTGCGTATGTCTTTGTAGCAGCGATATGCGTTCGAGAATCACGCTTCGCGGCCTCAACTTGCGCTCTAGGCCAATTCTGCCCGCTCAGGATGCTTGACTCTTCAAATTCCATGGGCTTATTGGGTTACCTCCAACGCTTATCAATATGCCTGATCAAAGTACACGCTGGCACTGCATTCATAGTCCTGTTTCCGGCCGTGGTTATCTCCGCGACCTCACAGCACAGTATTTTACTATGCTTCTGGCTATACACACAATCGTTCAACTCTTCGAAGCGTTCTTGCTGTACGCTTTGCTACGTAAGTAAGCTTTGTACCACGCTGGATCTTACCACGCACAGCTCCTATAAGTAACTTCGTCATGTGAAGTTAAGGCACTAGATCATTGGTGCTGTCCCGTTCATCGCAGAACAACATCAGTGCTAAATTGATGCTATTGTGAGGATATCCATTCTCCATGGTGACGCATCATAACTTAAGCTTCGCAAATGTGAAGTCGTCTGCGCGCTGCTATTCATATCTGGTCAGCGAGTTAGATGCGACTGGTCCTCAAGAATGAAGTATACTAACGACTCTTGGTCCACAATTCCCGAGTCTCGAGACTCTCAACATTAATAGCGAGAAATTGCTCAAGGAATTCAATCTTTATTTCTTTATTTCTACATTCTGCATTATCTAAAGTCATATTTCCGGCCTGACCTCGTGGACAAGTTGGTTCCCATCTTCCATCCTAACTGATATTGATGCACAGCACCTGTGACGTCGGACATATTCCTCATAACATTAGGTTCTCGTACACACGCAGTACGTGTTGATCAGTGCTTCGCGGGCCTGATCCCTGCCTCAAATACTGCAACCTGGACAATGCTCTTGGCTCCCTTCCGCTGCGCATCTTCGAGCCCTTCCTCGTCTCTCTGCGCTGCGACAATGGACCGAGCCCTTTCTCTCAACCGAGCGGCTCCGTTTAGGCACAGAGACGAAGACGACACCAGCTCTGTTTCCACTGACGACTCGCGGAACAGTTACACGCAGTGCTCGATCGTCTCATCCATTTCTTTGACACAGACAATCTCTAATAACATTGGGGCTGGGCGTACCCTAGACAACTACTTCTATCAGCCAGTCGGAAAGGCCATAGAGTACAAACTAAGCAAGTTAGTCGCGAAGAGACGGATCCGCCGAGCAGGGCAAATCATTACGGACATGATCACTTCTACACGCTCGCAGATACCTGACGACGGGACTCATCTAAACCGACAGCAGATATGGCTTGTACCTATCAAAAATTTGACAGACCTATTGTTCTTATGGGGATTACGAAACGATCTCCCTGGTTGGGACGAAAAAAAGGTTGCGGACCAATGTGGAGTCCTTGCTTCGACTATGAGGTCCGTATGTCTGATTATTTCTTGATTATCTTTGCTCCCAATGCATAATTTACTAACGGTTACTCTGAAAGCCACCCTTCTCTGTCCGTTAAAGCTGACGCTTCAAATAAGATCTACCAGTTGACGGATTCCTATCCACGATTATGTCTCTTATTTGATCCATCCCTTGTCAAACAGGAATGTAAAACTATCCTGCATTCGTCACAAAGCGGTGCAGTCCTTCGATACTATGGGGTGGAAATCCTTAATCTGTTTGAGCGAAACAAAACAGCGAAGATACTTCGCCGCCTTTCAGATTCGATTCCGGACATGGCCGTATCAAAAGATAATCTTCGCTTCTTTCGTCCCGGCCTTCTATCGTTTCTTGCTGACGCTTTCGATGGTTTTCTGTAAGGAAGCAATATCTCGCGTTTATATTCACTGATCAGAACTTGTTCTAGTTCTGGTCTGGTGTCTGATTATCTGGAGTTCATTTCACGACTGCTCAATTTGAAGAAACTGTTTCACTACGATGGATTAGACCTCACTGCCCATGACGAGCCCATTGTCATCTTCTGGGAGACGGTTTCCAGGCGAAGAGGCGAGAGTTTGATGTTCGAGATGAATATACTCCCTGGTTTGGAAAGCACTTGGGAGAATGCGCGCTCCTCTGAGCTGATCTCAAGAAGCTCGGTCGAGAAAGTGGAGGTTTTGGTTCGGCTGTCTTTCAGGGTTATCCATCAATTTGATGTTATGCCATTTTTGTGAGTATTATCTATTTTGTCGTGTCATTGCGAAGAAGGCATTGCTTTTTTACACTTTCTCCTACCCTTTCGTACGTAATGGCTAGTTTGCGGCCATGGAAAAGGATCAATAACGCGAGGCTCACTGTGCAGTCAATTTCCGGGTTGTCGGAAGACAGGATCGAGGAGTTGTGGGAAGAAGGTTACAATGGAGATACAGATCTGCTCAACAACTACAAGGAAATGACTGCTAGATTCAAATCTGAGATCAGCTCTAAATGATCAGAGGATATCATGCTGGGACGATGCAGTCACCGCCGATCCGTCTAAGTAAGCCGCGCACGTTCGCTCGCTTTCGAGACCTTTATTGAACAGGACTTCACTTCTCTACACAACCATCCAGGCCCATGCTTTATTCGCTTGCTCAAACTACTGATAAGTAATTGGTGCTATGGGATGTTCCACGGAGTATCCTCTCTTTGTAAGTACCCGACACTCAAGGTGCTCCGCAATCCCAGTTTCTCTGACTAGCGTGGTTTGTAGATCTCGATGACCCATCCCGCCTTTCGTTATTCGATCACCTTCGCTTGACTAGTTGCCTTATTTCAGCTCTGCATGTACTTGATACCCAATCGCTGCCCTGTCCGTGGTGCGGCTAGATTCTACATGCGATGTCCAAACTTAATCACTTTCGTTTGCTGTGTTCTTCCTTTTTCTGTGCGTAAATTATAGTACGGACATCTCTTGTGCAATTGACCAACCCTGGAGGTTCATATTTCTCAGAGATAAAGAAGAGCGGAGTATGCGTTGCACGACATTTCGCGGAGGGTAGTCTACGATGAAAGTGCTCAGTCGGCGTGTACATGTATGAGAGCTCTTCGTTTTGGTCGAGTAACGGCTCCTTCTGAGCACACCGTACGTGTGCTTATTTCTCAACTATGTGATGTATCCTCGAACGAGGCTATTGACAGTTCATAAATGGAGTACCGGTGTCCAGATTCGCCAGCAGACAGTATGTTCAGCTCTGCTACCGGGAAGACGGGGTGCAAG
Organism: Phellopilus nigrolimitatus; assembly: GCA_021029095.1. NCBI lineage: Eukaryota > Fungi > Basidiomycota > Agaricomycetes > Hymenochaetales > Hymenochaetaceae > Phellopilus > Phellopilus nigrolimitatus. The sequence goes on along the minus strand of JAJOHG010000323.1, from coordinate 1,321 downwards.
CAAGCATGAGAATCACGAAAGAGGCATCGCCTTTCAATTTATGGATGCATTTCCAGTGGCCTCTTGAATGACTATGACGAGGTGCATGGGAGCAGACAAAACGATCGTGTGGGGGCTACAGTCGGTGATGCAGCCTCAAGCTGCAAGATACATGGCGGCAACCGGCGGGCCGAGTCGGAACCAAATTTGAGGAAGCGCAAAAAGCGATTACGTCATGTCCACGTGTCGGGATCTGCCGTTTTCGTCCGCCGACGCTCGCAGTAGTCGGTCTAGCAGTTCCGCCGACAACAATAACACTCTCCGCTCTCCGAACTGTTCTCAAGTATCTCACCCGTTCGACGGCGCCTTCCTGGTTGCGGGCGGCTCCGTGATCCTATAGACCGGAGTGCAGGACAGATCGTACAGTCCATCATTGCCTAACGTACCGACGCTGCGCGTGAGTACGCGTCTTCCTCTCATTCTGCATTGTTGGTCTTCGTCTATTAATCTTTTATTGGCTCAAGCAGCTATCACGCAGGCCACCCATCCCGTGTCAAACAAAGGGAGAGTAAGTGCCGAATCGTACATCATAAGCATATCCGCTGTCCTGGCGATCACCCACCTTTCGAACGGGCCCCATCCGTGGATGAGTTTTCCAGGCTCAATGTCGGCCAAGGAGTCAATGGAAACGGGAACACTGGCGTCGGCTCATAGGGTGTAATTGAGAAGGATGGTGTCGCTAGAGTTCAGGTATGTTCTCCTACTTCTATCGGTTCTTTTTCTTTCTCGCTTTGTCGAATTTGTTTCCTTCAGCCCATCGCTAGGGCCAATTCCGTCCCATATTTCTCATCATTATCAATAAATTGCTTTCGACTGATTCTTTCTCTGCACGGACTAGCCATTCAACTTAGTGAACTTGCCAGTGCAGCATGTATCTCTCCAGGATCAGAGCACGGCGTGTTCTCCTTTCATGCGACCCAACTGGCATCGGCGCCGAGCGCGGCAGTCCTTTAGCACGTTGTATTGGGTTCTTATGTGGATGTGACATCTAGCACTGCGTACCGGGCTTCCTGGTTAGTATGTCGTTCGACCGTGTGGACATTGAGCGGCGGAGCGGCGCCCGAACACGCAGCCGCCTCCGTCAGTCTTGCCTGTGCGTTGGCATTGGCACAATGGGCACTATCCTGCAACTATTCCCACTTTCTCTCTTCTGCATCGTGTGGCGCGTCTGACACACACATTTCGGTACTGAGGCACACATCAGGAAGCATGCGGACGCAGGTGCGGTCCCCGCACAGTTGGATACAATCTTGACATCCAGCCCACTTTGACCAAGCTAGAC
>JAJOHG010000322.1:0-29314 GCA_021029095.1 Phellopilus nigrolimitatus | reverse complement strand
TGAGTTCGGGTCTACTAGATGATCGTACATACCCGCGGAAACCTCCCTTTCCTCCCTGCAAATAGTAACACAGCAATCCTGCTATGATGACGTCGGGAAAGATGGCCGTGATGGCGAAAGGGAGAGCTGCCGTGTACTAGAAATAGGCAAACACTGCACTGAGCAAAAGTCAAACGGAGAGAGCAATTTTACGATTCACTCACGGTAATTGACGAGAATTTGCTGAGTTCTTTTAGAATAAGCCTGAGAACCCAAATACGATGAGTTAAGCAAAGGGCAGAGAATATCGAAGTACGTACGAATCTATTACGGTTTCTGTTGTTACGCGATGAATAAATGAGTATGCATAAAATGAACAGAGAATATACCAAAGCCAAAAGCTACATTTACGGTTTTGTTAGTAGGTTGTTAGGATGCTAACAGCTTCACATACCTAAATGCGCTGTAATGGTGATCGCCTACAATGAAGTACGATGAATTGAGGCTCGTTAGATTGCAAAGTTGCTTACTAAAATTACAGTGATCCACCACTTTTTCGAGGACACTGAACCCCATCGTCGCCCACGTTAAACCCCTCGTCAACAATGAAGGGTTCAGATCTCACATATGTGCACTCTGACGGTGAAAAAACTTTGCCAAAGAATAGTGCTTCAATAACGACATGCTGCTAGAGTTTCGCGGCAGACGTACATTTGAACAATCGCAGAGATCACGGTCTTGGGCAGAACAGTTAGACACGAAGGAGACCAGATTCAATCAAACACACATTGCATAGCATCGAAGCCTGATGATAGATTGCGCGGATTAGACCCGCTAAAAACAAGCGGACATTCACTTACGAACAAGGACCTGCGCATCGAATGCAACTGTTGAGTCAGGGACTTGTCGAGCAACCTGAAACTCACCAGACGCCTATCTCGAGCGCTAGCGGGTTCGCATAATTCGATATCTGGAATGGGTGATATAAATGTATAGAAAGGATAATCAGGAATGACTGAAAGAACGTACGAGATAGGAATACATAGCATGGCAAACTATAAGTTTAAGTTCAACACATCCGTTTCTAACCGGATTACTGGCTATCCTGGCTTACCGAAAGCAACTTGAAGACTCTCGAGTGTCCTGATAAAACAATCGAATCAGAAACTACTTCAAAGATATTTCCGGAGTCTTACCAAATTGTTGCGACCTGCATGCAATTCGTTAACACACAATACCTTTCCTGAATTGAAATCTACGCACGAGAAGCTTGAAGCTAAAATCGTCCTTTGGATAGTACATATAGTACAAATAACTCTGGCGACGTACAAAGAGGATCGATAGGCACTTGGGAGGATATGTCGAATAGAAATTTGATCTTACCTGGAGTGATGTTACTCCATATAAGCTTGAAAAAAACAAATCTCAGTGTATGGCCAGGGAGTGAGTTACTCTCGACGCACGCCATAGCTATCATCGCGCCAATGTATGCAATGCCTGGGTAGATGTTACGTAACGTTTTCCCCTTTAAGGCATTTCGTTCGTGACTCACCAAAAGTACCGCCGATGTCTAGACTGTCACCAGCGGTTGTTTGCGACGCCATTACAACTGAATCTACACTTGGCGAAGTAGCGACGATGAGAAAAATGAGAGCGGGGTGTGCGTTGGGGACATGTGGGTCGGGAGCATGCGCCGCGCGCGACAGCGCATGAGCAGTGTCTTATAGCGTGTAAGCGTGGAAAAGAAGGATGCTGATTATGAACGTTGTGCATCGCATTATTCAGAAAAAGTCAAGAAACGTTCTGTATCGGGTAATGTATACCTCTATTTACACACCACGATTCACGGCATCAAACTACAACAAACATCGCTAGATGGTCAGGCTCCTACGCTAGACGGTCACCCATACAGTCTGCGAGAAGGCATTAGCCATCACATGCGATACAGTTCGCGTCGGAGTGGAACTTCACTCCAGAGTGCGATATCTGCAAACGCATTTCAGAAACACGCAGTTGTTGCGTTCGCCAATTTTAGAATTTCCGATTCGAGGACGTCGATTTGCTTTCTGGGCGCCATTGTAAATGCCATCCATACTATAGGTTATGTTATCTACTTTAGGGGTGGCTAATGGTTCCCGAGGCTTGGCAGTCGATGGGATGTTCGAGTCGCTAGGTGGAAGACGAGGAGGTCATCTCCGCGAGCGTGCGCAGAGTGACCAACGAAACAAACTTCCGCAGCCATCGGGATTCAGGGCTACGGACCAAATAGCCTTTCTTCCCGAATGGCCAAGAAAAGATCAACTGCAAACCAATCATGTGAGCGCATGGTCGCCGCGGAAAGTAAAAAAGGTCAAAGATGGCTTTCATCTGCGTTCCGAACTCAACAGTTCCTAATATTTTTTCCGCGACTGTGGCTAAACAGGAAAACATACAGAAAAGTCTTCGGCCCCCCTTAAAAAGGAAAGCGATTCCCGCCTGCGTAGCGGCGTCGTCTCGTGGCGCCACTCACGATTGTCTATGGTACGCTGCCAGCTCAACTCATCCAGAAAAACAAATCAATACATAGTTTCTGTTTCTCATATTTATCTGAGGCAAAGGCTCTCATAGTTACAAGGCATTTCTTGACGTTTTTCTGTGTGAACGACGCAGAAGGGAACCACTTTCCTTTCTAAGGGGGGCCGAAGACTTTTCTGACCCACCTGTACTTCAAGCTAAGCGCGCCGCTTTGCCCATCTCCACAAGATGCGTGCCATACGTGCCGATTCGATTGAGCCTTGAACAGCTTCTGTGTATTGTGCCTGAGCCGGAGAAGAGGAAGATATCCATGTGCAGCAAGTCAAAGTGTAGTCGATGAGACTCCCGAGCTCGTCATTCCTTCACGGCCATTATTATTGACACTCTTGCGTGCCGTCGTACGTCATGTATTGCCGAGTTAGTGATGGAATGATGTTTGAGCAGCGGGTCTCTGGTCCTATATCAAGCAGTCCGTTCATGAAACCTTGGTTGTCACATAACATACCTTTTGTGAGCATTTTGCAGTATGTACCATGAGTCCATGACTCCTTTCCCCATCTATTCGTCGGCCTGGCACTTTTTCGAAGAGTAACGGGTGACCTTGCATATCACACATTTTGGGGGGCGAGCTCGCTACTTCTGTCTTCCCGCACTGCTAAATTCCACAACACTAGAATCCGTTCGACGACAAACGATATTTTAACATACATTATCATATGGTTGTCTAAATCTTTGCTCTAAGATGATCGCGTCAGAGGATTTCAAGACGCTCTTATACTCCGCACTGCTTCCTGAACGACCTACAAAAACGAACTCAGCAGGAAATATTTGTCAATCGTATGCGTTTGACAAACATTTCCTGCTGAGTCTGTAGACGTTTTGGTCAAGTTGGAGAAGTACGGCTCGCAGTTGCTGAGTGCCCTGATGAACCCAACTTGAACGATCTGTAGCAGGCGATGGTCGTCAGAAAGCTACAGGAACACGAATTCAAGTCAGGCGAGAGAAACGAGGGCCAGCGTATCATGAATGCATTCCTTAGGCAGTAAACCTTTCCTTGCGTAATTACACCGTGAGGCGGACACGTCGGCCATTAGTACCCTGTCGCCAGGAAATGCATGTGCATCCAAAGCGCTTATGCATGCGCGTCTCGTCTCGCCCTCCCTCTGCGCCTCGGTCAGCTCCGCACCCTCAATCGTCGTCGTCCTCTCAGCCTGCGCCGTTTCGACATACTCCTCTACATCCTCAGCGAAGAAAATTCTGTTCAACAGCACTTTCGCTAGCTTCAACAGGTAGCGTGCGGCGAGCCTCTCTGCGAGAATGCGCTTCTTCGAGATCGCGAGGGCGTCCCACGCTTCTTCCGCCCCACGCACTGCAATGCCAGCCTGCAGGCTGTCAGCGGGCGCGCATCGAATACTCGTACCCAGTCCGGAAGGTAGCGAAGTGGAGCGATGTGAGCAGACGCACTGTACCGTTGCGGGCGTTATCTGATTTGATCACCACGATGTCAAATTTAACGATTGGGAGCGTGAACGCGAGTCCTTTCTACAAGAGCGGCTCCCAACCAAGGTGCTGGGTACTGCATGACCACCGATGGTAGATGTTCCAGTCGGCTTTGAATGCGGACTGGAAGCCCAATAGGGGATGGGGTGTTGCTATACCGCATTAGCGCCATCGACGTCTTTGGTCGTGATCAGGGTCCCAGATTTATAGAGCCTCATCCGCTTCGAGTCGGCTTTCATTGCACTTACCCGCTTTCGAGAGAAATAACATCTGCTTGCTCGTGAGTAAACACGGAATTCGAGATCAGCCTGAAATGTACACTAAGTGTACACCTCACACATCGAACCGATGGACATTGTAGAAAGTCACAGAACCCGTAGAATTTGATTCCCGAGGCAGCCGCCTAAACATTCGTCTCGTTGTTCTCGCAGGATATGCTCTTCTTACAATGAATCAAGCTGCAAAGCTAGTGGGTCGAACAGCACCTGTATTTCAAAAGCCAGTGCGCTGGCATGCCTGAGTGGACTAGCATACGCATCGTAACCATCTGCATTCTTGTAGTTGCAGGAACGGGATCCAGTCTTAAAACCGCCTAGTGAAATATGCGTGCGTATCGGCGATTTTCGACATGATACCGAACTTCGGGTGCGTGCTGGAGATTGTCTCAGTCGCCTCATGTTGTAGAAAGAGACTTTGAGCAGAAGTTTCGAGATAGTCCTGACCTCGAAGGAAGCAGGCACGACGACTATGTTCGCGGTCGGGTAGTTAAGATTGTCATTTTAAAAGCAAGGCGGACGGCCACAGATCCATGGTGTGCATACAGAGGCTGCCAGATTCCCGGTGTTGCATTAAAAGTGACGCGTATTCTACACTCCTTGACTTAATGGTCGAGCAGGTGAATGCGCTGGCACCTCGTCGGCCGCTGGAATGAGAACCAACTGTGTTGCTTCAGCGCGCCCGTTCGTCTAGCCGTCTTAATAGGTCTGACTGAGTATTGTTGTGTTTTCCTGCTGAACATGCATATGAGCGAAATTGCGGTTATGTACACCCATCTTCGCCTTTCATCAGTGAGCGCGTACGAGATGATTCCAAGTTTTGTGACTATGGCTTCATGTTGAGATTAGAGTCCGAGGTTATGACGCGTGGGAAACTAAGCTGGACGACGGTCCCCACGCCTGCTGCGGTCGACCTGGCAATGACCGTTTAGTTTACTTTCCTTAGCCCATCAAGCAGCCCATCGAGCAACAAAGTAAAAGCAAGGACGACGCAAGCAAGGGCAACGACAACCAATTCGCCACATCACTTCAGCGCTTTCGCTGCGGGTCTTACAGTGTGTGTCGCCATAGACAAACACGGGTGCGTCTGCAATTTGGCTGTTCTGACGCCCGGCCGCCAATAATGCATTTGCAGCCGAAATTGTAAATGCTGGCGAATACAATCTTTCCTGGTGCCTAGTTGTATAGCATGCTTCCCATCCACGCTCGCTCGAAGACCTACCCTCACACGATCCTCGATTCCGACACCATGGTGCGCGCACACCGCCTTTTCGCCCGACACTCGAAAAGTCGAACCTCCCTCACTACCGGCGTCCTTCTCCTTCTCATCGTCACTTACCTCCTCTGGCCATCAAAAATCGGCATACGTGACTCGCTCGATTTCTTCTCTCCTGACGATCGCCGGCCGGACTATAAGAACTGGCCGAAGGAGCGCAGGGCGGAGGCGGTCCGGGAGGCGTTTGTACACGCTTACAGCGCGTATGAGACGTATGCGATGCCCGCGGACGAGCTCAGACCGCTCAGGAATAGCAGCATACAGAAGTATGTGATATAACGCTATGTCAGTCGAAGCATAGAGCTAAGAGATATGTTGATTAATGTAGTTTCAACGGATGGGGTGTCACCATGTTTGACGGTCTCGATACCCTATGGCTCCTAGATTTGAAGCCTGAGTTCGAGCGAGCCGTGAACCACATATCAAAAGCGGAGTTTCACAGACATCCAGTGCGGGCTCTTCACCTTGCCTCAAAGCTTGCATGCTAATGATGCTTCAAGAAACACGACGTCATGTTTTTTGAGACAGTGATTCGTTATCTTGGCGGACTGTTGTCCGCGTATGCTCTTTCAGGACGTACAGTCTTACTTAGCAAAGCCGATGAGCTTGCGCAAAAACTTCTCCCCGTCTTCAATACTGCGACAGGGATGCCCGCGTTTGCTATCAATCCCGACTCGTGCGTGCCTTTCATATGTAATAAGGGTTGCTGATAAACATAGTTCTTATATAGAGGTGAAATCGACCTTGGACCTCGACAGCAAAATGCTGTATTAGCAGAAATCGCATCCTGCCAGATGGAATACAAGTATCTGGCGCATCTGACTAAAACAGCAAACTACTTCACATTAGTAAGACGAACTCATATTCCGGACCAGCTAGTGGCTGACATACGATCCTGCACAGTCGGACAAAACGATGGATTGGTTTGAGAGGAATCAGTTGGATAACAATATGTGGTATATTACATGGAATGTCACCACCGGCGAGGTGGCGGATAGTATGTGGTTCTTCCGTTTTCGCTCGTCAAGGCTAACAATGCACATCTTAGACCATCTTACGATAGGTGCTCTGGCTGACAGCGCGTATGAGTACCTCCTGAAGCAATATTTGATGTCGGGTAGGACAGAAACACGTTTACGCGACATGTGTAAGTCGTAATTCTCTTGCACGACATGAAGCTCACATTTGCGTATAGATATCACATCTATGAACGGCGCGATTGAGAATCTTCTCTACCTATCTCCAGGCCGCCAAATTCTTTATGTCACCGACGTCTTCGTTCGCGAGAGGCCGGAACCCGAACGCAAGTTCGAGCACCTGTCCTGCTTCTTTCCAGGGCTACTCGCGCTTGGTGCTCATACGCTTGCAAATGAGATGAGCGCTGACGAACGAGCATTACACATGTGGGCGGCCGAGGGTCTTGCGTACAGCTGCTGGCTGATGTACGCGGACCAGGCGAGCGGGCTTGCGCCAGAGGAGGTGCTCTTCGACCGCACAAGTCGCGGACGCTTCCGCGCCGGCGGCGATTGGGCACCTGTGACGGCGGACGGTGAGGAGTCGAGGACGGACGAGCTTTGGATAGACGCGCTGGCGCGTTGGAGAAAGAACGGCTCGCGAGGGAAGCCGCCGGGCGTGCCGCGTAACGGGAACAAGGGCGTCGCGCAGCCCATGCCGGGCGCTCCGGCAGAGCGGAAGGACTACTTTGCGCTTAAGACGAAGTACTTGATGCGTCCTGAGGTGGGATATCTCCTCCTGTCTCGTTGAATATTTTGCTGATCAACGATCTATGCTCGTGCAACAGACGATCGAGAGCCTCTACGTGATGTGGCGGACGACGGGCGATGAGATATGGCGCAAGCGAGGGTGGCAGATCTTCCTCGCGATCGAGGCGGCGTGCCGCATGCCCGTCGGATACGCGAGCGTTACCGGCGTCGACCGACGCATGTCCGACGTTCTTATCCACATGGACGAGATGCCCAGGTTCGTCTCATTAGTTCCTATACATCCATCTATATTACAGACGTGAGGCTGATTTCTCGTGCGATCAGCTACGCACTCGCGGAGACGTGGAAGTACCTCTATCTTATGTTCCTCGACCACGACCCGCTGCCAATGGACAAGTACGTTTTCAACACCGAGGCGCACGCGTTCCCCATCTTCGAGTGGACTGCGCGCGAGAAAGCGCAGTTCGGGATACACGTAAACTAGATTTATGGACCCCTGTTAGAATTGGACGCTCCGATTTGCCAGTTGATACCTATATCCGCCTATTGTCTGCGCCTTTCGTGAGCTAGAGCTTACATGCTTTGCTGAGCTAGTAGATGCGTGATCTTAATTTATTACTTTGGACTATGCTGGCATTTTGTGTTGAAGGGAAAGACAGAATGATCGACCGATGAAAGAATTCGTTTTGCGAGACCATCTCTCCTCCGACCATTCAGTAGAAAAGAGCCTAACTATTCAATGGGGAAAAAGCTAAGACGACTGACAGAGGCTGAAGGGGTGGAAGAGGGACGCATACGAAGAAAAGTATCTCGCTGAACTACAGACATCGGTGCGAAAAGGAACAGAGCAGAGGCTGTTGGAGGCCTTCGTCCACGCGTACAGCACGTTCACGACGAACACTTTGCCCGCGAACTGAAGCTCCTCGGGGAGAACAGCACGCAGACGTGAGCTATGAATTGATGCGTTCGGCTAACAGGTTTCATGATGTTGATTGATGCAGCTTCATCGGATGTAACGTCTGTCTATGCTGGGCGCCCCTTAACGTGCCTAACGAGCTAGACTAATGAACTAGAAGTTCAAGTTCGAGCGCGCGCAATAAACTACCTATGCACATCGAATCCAGAGCTCCAGGAACGTTCGGTGTGTTTTTCGCCTTTTCTGCCGTTTCAGTGCTCGCGCTAAAGTTTCTTGAGGAAGTCCGACGCTGTATGTACGAATCCGCAATTCAGCGTCTTGGTGGGCCTCTGTCTGCGCGCGCTCGTCCAGGGTCTACCATCTTGCTCGAGCAAGACCAACGAACTCGCACAAAAGCTTTATCTGCGTCCTACATTCCCTATTAATCGTGACTGTACGTTATTTATTTGCTAAGCTGCGATAACCGTTGATCATGAGCTCCCCACTCCCAAAGTTCTTCAAGAGCGGATTAGCCTACCTTGGCTTCTTATCGGACTGCCTTTGCTCCTCGGGCACGCACTTGATGAACAAGGGCGAGCAATCTCCGCATGTGCAGCTGGCCGAGGCACTCGCGCTGGGAAAGTATTATGGATACTAGCGCCAAGTGTGTTCCCATTGACGACGCAAGGAGCATAGGAGTGATAAGCTTCGCACTGAGTCGGCGCCAGGGGAGCCGGCGAGTGTACTATGTGATCGGAAGAAGGACGTCGTACCGCACCCGGTCCTGGGCGCGATGGGAGAATCAAAGAAGTGCTTTGCACCGAGTACGAAGTACTTGCTGTGTTCTGATGTGCGACTGTCTTCCTTGCTCTTCTCTCCGTTAGTTTTCTTTTAGATCCCCCACCGATTGACGTTCGATCTTTGTGCCGCAGGTCTACTGCAACGTGATGAACGACAAGCAACGCGGTGTGACATGAACAGGAGCAGCAGACTTCCTATCGATTGAGGCGGAAACCGGCGTCTATTCGACATACATTTTCAGGTGGGAGATGTTAGTGCTCGTCGAGCTTACCTTTTATTTTAGGTTTATTTTTACAGAAAGCTTGAAAACTTCGTCGCAGAGATCAAAGGTCCAGGTGTGCAGAAAAGAAAACACATCTGGCATTCGGAGTCAAGGGTTGCTCTTGAACGGTTCCGAACACGTGTGTGGACCTGGGGACTGAGATGCGGGTGGCCAATTCATTCTGCACGCTGCACATCTATAAACAAGAACGCTGCCTAGTGTCGCAATTGGCTAATGGGAAAATATAATTTCGTGAATATTCAGCACACTTAACAACTACGAATACTGATTCCATTCCAGGATAAGGCTCTAGTGCGTGTGTATGCGTGTACGAAAATGGCCGGCATCCCTGGGCGTTCTCATCCGATAGCTTCGATCCGAGGAAGCAGATATTGGGGCCTGGCGCACAGGATGCGGGCGGACCAAATCTTCCCGTAAGTACATGTATAAGTGACAATGTTGAGCGGCCCAATCACATAGATAATAACGGAAAATGTACTTACATGTCTTTGGCATAACCACTGCGAAAGCAATGTCATTCCAAGATAAAGTTCAGATCACACATTCCCCAGCGTCAATTATTAGATTTTGCTCTCGAAGGACTTGCATCTAACTTTTTCGAAGTCGAGCACACCGCCTCGAGGCAGAGCTTCCATCACCATCCCACGGGCACGATTGAACTGCGCATTCGCTCTGCGTCGCTCCCCTTGCCCTTTCACCCCCATCATCTCTGGCCTTACCAGCGTCGCTCGCGCATTCGCGTCCTCTTAACTCTTGCACTAAGACTTCTTCTGTGTTTACTGAACTTTCTGCCAGTTCAGAGTTCGTATCTGTCGCAGATCGCGTGTCCTTGCGAAATCGTGTCTTATCTTGCGGTGCTAGATGGATTTTGCAACAGGCATTCCTGACCTCGTCGAGCGTGCATGGAAGATAAAGGAAGCTCTCGAAGAGGTACGTCGCATATTAGTTTATCCTAACAGAAAGTGCTTAAAATATGATTGTCATGGTTTCAGTGTCGAGAGAATCAGACAGCATTGTATCGACTTTCTGCTAAACTTCTCAATGAGATCGAAGATCTCGAAGGCCTTCGAAAGGGTCATGTCAGCGACAATCTTCCTGGCTTGGATCACAATATGTCGCTGTTGAAGAGGTATGTTAACCCACACATCATTCACTGCTGGATGCTGAATCCTTCCAGTGGTCTCGAAAACCTTCTCGATCGATCCCAGAAACTTTTGGTCCAGCAGCAGAGCAAGAATCCCATTCGTAAAGGCTTAGCTCTGCTCACTGCTACTAAAATCAAAGATGAAATAAAGGAACTGAGAAACGAAATTGCTGAGGCTAAGCTTGGATTCATGGTAGATTGTTTCTCAGATCGACTCAGCCTATTGCTGACTGTGCTTTTTCAGGTGAGGACTAACGTACAGATCGTTGCTCAAACTAGTGCAAGTTCTCCTGAGATCCTGTCTGGGGCGATAGCTTTGGCCCAGGATTTGACAATTCTTATCCAAGCAGCTCAGAGAGATCCGGCGCAAGCTGACAGACTTCTCGGCATTGATGAGATGGACACGACGGCGAAGAAGAAGTCTTTGAAGAAAGCTTCTCTTGTAAACTTCCTGTTCAGTATGAATTGCATATCTGCTTAGACAATCTTTTGGATTTAGGATCTAGCTGCTGCCAGCAAAGATGCTGATGCCTGGGCATTGTCTCTCAAAATCAAAGCACTGGAACAGGCTTTGGGAAAAGAGCCAGTTTTATTCTCCCCAGATAGAACTGCTCTTCCACAGTATTACACTCCAGACTACCTTTACCACAAGCCTGATTACTCCAACCCCAAGAGAAAGACAGAGGATGCTCTGATTGAAGTCATTTCCCTTCTTCGAATATTTGATGATCATACTTCAGAGATGCCTACTATTGCATGGTTTTATAGAGCCCTTACACTTGCACTTGTCTTACATGACATAGGACTTCACAATGAATCATTGCAGCTTAACAGGCTAAACACTGATGTCATTCAGAAGTTAGCAGAAGGTCATGGAAATCTCTATGATTCTGATCTTGCTGTCTCTCTTCATAACATGTCTCTTGACTTGACAAAACTGGATAGGCATGAGGAGGCACTGGAGGTTATCCAGAAAGCAGTCACCATCAGACAGGCTCTTTCAGAGAAGGACCCAAACAGATTTAATCCTGTTCTTGCAGTCTCTCTTCATAACTTGTCCTTCAACTTGTCAAACCTGGACAGACACAAGGAAGCACTGGAGGCTAGCCAGAAAGAAGTGACCATCAGACAGGCCCTTTCACAGAAGGACCCAGACAGGTTCAATCCTGAACTTGCTAATTCTCTAAATAACCTGTCTTGCAGCTTCTTAAGCCTGGGAAGACACACAGAGGCTGTTGTCCATATTCAGGACTCTGTTGCACTTTTTGAGTCTCTTCTAAAGGAGAGGCAATTCCAAAAATATGATACAGATTATGGGATGGCTCTTGAAACATACTCTGATGTTTTGGAAGTAACTGGACAGCATAGAAAGGCTCTGGAGATAGCCAGAAAAGCTGTCCTTATTTTTCAGAAGCATTCTGATATACTTTCTCAATATGAGGAAGAAACCCTCGAGCTTTTGCAAAAAAGAATAACTCACCTGGAATTCACCTGATGTCTCTGTTCTATTGTATTTTGTTTCTATACAGTGTACTCCATTTCAGGAATATCAAATTCTGAGATCCTACATGTGAAACTGACTGTAACTGTCCGTAGTATGTTTTATATTGAAGGCTAGTATGTGTAATATGTCACGATCCGACCATTCGTGACACGATCTGTTGGAATCCAAGCCGGCGGAGTCCCGTGCCGAGTACGCACTGGTTGCGTGCTCGAGCGATCGGTCACGAGCGCAGCGTCTCGGCTCAGCGAGCCCGAGGCTCCCTGCTCTGGGATTGGCTGGCGCGCGATCTCTGTTCACCCGCGCACCACTCCCGACCGCCGCCCGACACCCCTCGTTTTACATTGCCCAGATAGATAGTCATTTACTCATTGATTATTTGTCTTTATCTTTCTTTATCGTTCCCCCCTCTTTCCGTATCGTAAAAGCGGCTCTCCGCAGCCAGAAAACCCATTAGTATAAAAAGCTTCTTTATTCTTATGGCCACCTCAGACGTTCGCACACCGCGCAAACGACTGAGGTGAGCTTTCGGACATTATAACGTTTCTATTATACTTTTACTTATTACTACATTAAACTAGCTTACTTCGTACTAGGTTAGTTTGCTATATGAAAAGACGTTCGCACACCGCGCAAACGACTGAGCTTACTTCGTACTAGGTGTACTACTGTAAGGCCGTTGCGCGGACTTGTCTCACCAAGCTACAGGTTATGAGCCTTGCTAGCCACTGAGCGAAGCCGAATTTTCATTTTGTACGACATACACAATTTTCGCCACTCATGTCTAGCTCGCACGACACCCTCCCTACTTCAGTTCCGAAGCTCGCGACGAGCGGAGCGAACTGGGTGATATACCGGATGCGCTTCCAGGCCGCCGTGAAGGCGAAAGGGAAGTGGGGGCACTTCGACGGATCGTCAACGCGCCCCGAGCCGGTTGCTGCTGCTGTCGCTACTGCTGCGGTAGCGAATGGTCAAGCCGATCCGAATGACGACCTTGACGCACGCCGTGAGACCTGGGACAAAGACGAAGACATCGCGATGTACTTACTGTCTCAGCGCCTCGCCGACTCGACCCTTATTCAAGTCGGAAACTTGGCGGATTGTACCGCGCGCTGGAACGCGGTGGTACGTGAGTTTACGTCGAAGTCGGCCTTCGCGCAGACTTCGCTACGTACTGAATTCCTCGAGACACGATGCCCCGGGGATGCCGACGTCCGCGAGTTCTTGAGTGACTTGCGTATGCGCCGCGAGACGCTGGCGCAGTCGGGTGTTGAGATCTCCGACAAGGATTTCCGTTCGACAATTATTACTGCAATTCCGAACCGGCTGGCGACCTTCGCGTCTGCGCAGCTAACTTCGGCGGAGATTGCGGCACGAAACGTCGCGTCGATCACAGCGCAGCCGCTCACCGATGCGCAGGCTGCCTCACTCCGCGAAGTCGATCCTGAGGTCTTGATCCATATTATATCGGACGAGGCCGACCGCCAGAAGCGCGAGCGACTCGCGAAGCGAAAGGAACCCGCGCGTGGACCTAAAGAGAAGGACGAAGCGCTATATGTCAGTACTGCGCCGAAAGGCAAGCCGAGAAATGACGCGAAACCGCGCGGAGCTTGCTGGAACTGTGGCGAGACCGGGCATCTTCGCGCGAAGTGCCCGAAGCCGAGGAAACCGTCGGGCAAGGAGAAGCCGAAGGACAGCGCAAACGCGGCTGTCGACTCGGGCTCGGACTCGGATGGTGTTTGGGACTGCTGTAACGCAGCCTGGGACTCGTCGGATGACGAGAATGACGAAGACGATGAGACGGGCTCGATGCCCGACCTCATTGACATGTCCGATAGCGAAGCCAGCGAGCCGGCTGATTTTTGGTCTGACGACGAGGACAGCGAGGATGACGAGCTTTCGAGCTCGTACCCCGAAAGCGACGTGAGCGAGGAGGATAGCGATGAAGAGGAGATCGCGCAGGTTATTCACCTTCGCGAAAGCGACGATGCGCGTCGCGCGATCCTCGATTCGGGCTCTACGCGCCATATCTCGCCGTACCGCGAGGACTTCACAAATTTCGTCGAGACGGCGCCGAAGAGTTTGCACGCCGCAAACAAGCAGACGTTTCACGCTATGGGAGAGGGAGATTTAGCTATTCAACTCCCGAATGGTGAGACACCGACAAATTTAACGCTTACCGAAGTTCTTTATTCTCCCGAAGTCGGATTCACGCTGGTGTCCGTCGGCGCGCTCGATCGTGCGGACTACTTCGCAGTTTTCGGCGGGAACAAGTGTGTTCTCCGCGACGCGGCTGGGAATTGCATTGGCGAGGTTTTGCGCTCCAGTAAGGGCCTGTACCGGTTTGCTCACGAGTCGGCCGACCCAACGCTGCGCGACGCGGCGAATGCGGCCGAGGAGACGTTGAGCCTCATGGAGCTCCACGCTCGCATGGGCCATATCTCGCCTAAGGTTGCGGAGCGGTTAGTATGCAATGGATGGGTTACGGGGTTGCGGCTCGACACGTCTGGACCGACGCCGACACTCTGCGAGTCCTGCGTATACGGCAAAGCGACGCGCCGCATGATCGCGCGTGAACGAGACGGAGAGCGCGCTGCGCAATTCGGAGGCGAGGTCCATAGCGATGTATGGGGACCATCGCCGACTCGTTCGCTTGGCGGGCGACACTACTATGTCTCATTCACGGACGATGCGACGCGCGTGACGAAGTTATACCTGCTGAAGAAAAAGAGCGACGTTTTTCGTTCTTACCGTCATTTCGAGGCCTGGGCCGAAACCCAGATGAATGCGAAGGTCCAAATCCTTCATTCGGACCGCGGCGGCGAATACACTGGCAAAGAATTTGTCATGTATTTGAATAGTAAAGGTACAAAGCAAAAACTTACCGTTCACGACACTCCGCAACACAATGGCGTCGCGGAACGGCTAAACCGGACAATACTCGAGAAGGTCCGCGCGATGTTGCACGCGAGCCGAATGCCGAAGTTTTTGTGGGCGGAGGCGGCTGGACACGCCGTTTGGTTGAAGAACCGAACCCCGACCCGCGCGCTGAAAGACAAGACGCCGCACGAAGCGATGACCGGGCGGAAACCCGATCTTCGCGGACTGCGCGTCTGGGGATCCAAGTGCTGGGTGCACGACGACACGAGCTCTAAGCTCGCCCCGCGCGCGCGTGAAGGCCGGTGGATGGGTTTCGATAAGACCTCAAACGGGCAGAGGATTTTTTGGCCGGAAAAGAAAACAATCAGTGTCGAGCGTAATGTATATTTCGACCCCGGAGACATTTCGAGTCGTCTCGAGGGGGAGGAACTTGACGGTGGAGTAGAGAACGAAACGACATCGAAAAACTCACCGCCGACAGCGACACCGCCCGCCGAAAATCCGTCGACGCAGCCACCACCCGCCGAAAATCCCCAAGGATCCGCTGATCCCACCGAACCAGCGAGCGATCCACCAGCGGAACAGCCACAGCCGGCCCCGGAGAGACCAGCAGTGTCTCATCTTCCGGCGGAAGCACAAGAGCCGCGCGAACGGCGAGTTCGCGCGCCATCGGCTTATCTTAAGCGCCTGGAGTCCGGAGAGGGAGCGCCGTCGCATTGGCGCCGTGATGGTGCCGTTCCGCGAGGAATGCGCACATTGCGCGAGTATGTTGATCAGGAGGAGGAGGCCGCGAACCTGGCGGTGGAGGAAGACGATTACGACGTCGAATATGAGTTTGCGGCCGCGATGGAAGAGGCCGAGGGACTCGAGCCGCGCTCGCTCGCGGAGGCGAAACGCCTGCCGGAATGGTCGGAATGGGAGCGCGCGGTGAATGAGGAATTGGGGACACTTCGCGCGGCTGGTACGTGGGTGCTGGAGGAGCCTCCGGCGGGTGCCAACGTTGTCGGGTCCAAGTGGGTCTTCAAGATAAAAAAGGACGCGGCCGGAAACGTCGTCCGTCGCAAAGCTCGACTTGTCGCGCAGGGATTCAGCCAGGTACCGGGGATCGATTACTTCGACACCTTCGCGCCCGTTGCGAAGCTTGCATCCATCCGTGCGACACTCGCGATGGCCGCGCGATTGGACCTGGAGCTCGAGCAAGTTGATATCAAGGGAGCTTACCTTAACGGTGAGCTAGAGCCGGATGAGGTGATTTTCATGCGGCACCCTCCCGGATATGCACCGCGCGATGCGGGCACGAAAGTTTTGAGGTTGCGCAAGACCTTGTATGGGTTGAAGCAGAGTGGACGGAGGTGGTACCAGAAACTGACATGGATATTTGTCGACGAGCTTGGATTGACACGTTGTGACGTGGACCAAGCAGTCTTTTTCCGTCACGATGGGTGTGACGTGACCATCGTCGTCGTGCATGTCGACGACTGCACGATCGCTGCCACTACCGCCTCGCTCGTGTCCTCACTCAAGGCTGGCCTGTCTCGCTATGTCGAAGTTACGGACCTAGGCTCACTGCACTGGCTGCTGGGAATCGAAGTCCAACGAAACCGCGACATAAAGACGCTCTCACTGTCGCAATCAGCATACATAAACTCCATCCTCGGCCGTTTCAATTTTGAGGAACTCAAGCCCGTTTCGTCGCCGATGGACCCGAACCTGCACTTACACAGCACGCAGGGCCCGAAGACCGCGCAGGACATCAGGAAAATTACCAAAGCTATACAGACCTATATAGGACTATATAGAAAATATAGCTCCATAGTACTCCATAGATATCCCCCCCTTATATAGCGCTATATAGGAGCCCATAGTGCCATAGTCTGTAGGTGTCTGTAGCTCTGTAGGCCTGTAGCACTGTAGGCCTGTAGCACTGAAGTTCATAGTTACATAGCACTGTAGGCCTGTAGCACTGATGTTCATAGCACTGTAGGCCTGTAGCACTGAAGTTCATAGCACTGTAGCTGCATAGTCTGTTTAGTCTGTTGGCCTGTAGTTTGTGCAGAATATATAGGGGCAGTGCTATTGTGAGAAATGTTCTATATTGCAGCTCTACATACGGACATTGGGAAGCCACTACATATGGGTAATTTAAATTAAATAAAAAAGGGGGGGAGGGGGGTGAGGGGGAGGGAGAAGCTTCATAAGAGAAAGCGGAGGAAATGGGATGGGAAGATACAGGATAGGCACTCACCTCATACTCAAGAGGCGGCGAGCCGTGAACCCCTGAGACCTAGATAGAAAATGTCGTAAACATTTCTGCTCCCCTTTTCTGCAGCTCTATACAGGCTCTCCGTTATCTACTTCGACTTCGCGAGCTCGCGCGCGGCCTTGATGAGCGGTGTGAGCGTGCGCAGCGGCTCGGATAGCTTGAAAAATGCATGCTGCAGACGTTTAGGGGGGAAAAGATAAGCAGTTAGTGCTCTGAGACGAAACGCAAACAAGTATCTAGACAACTAAAATCCGAAAACAAAAAGAAAAAAGGGGGGCCTCGGAATGAACAAAGAAATCGAAGTGACGCACCTGTAGTAACTGTGCGGCGTTGGGCCTCTTCTCCGCGTCCACCTCAAGCGTGCGCGCGAGGTAATCACGGAACGTCGGCGACAGCGACTCCGGATTTGCGATCGTCGGTGTCCCATTCGTTGCGATCAGGTACAGCGCCTTCAGCGGGTACTAGTTCAGATAGGGCGGCTCGCCTTCGACCTTTTCTAGTTTTGTAATTATTAATCAAAGGGGGAATTCTAAGGTATTAGAAGTTAGCTAAATGGAAGGTCAAGTCGCAGGGACGCACCAATGACCTTGATGCCGAGACCCCAGATGTCGACCTTTGGGCCGTGCTCTTTCCGGGTGACGACCTAGCGCGCCATCCAGTACGGCGTGCCAACCATCGTCGTGCGCTTCGAGTGCGCGGGGTCCGAAATCTGCGCGCAAGAATCTGAAGTCGGCTGGAGGCAAGTTCAATCAGCTAGGCGCAGCGCACAAGCGCGACGGGTGGCACGCACTGAGTTTGATATCACCCGTGAGGCTGAGGAGCACGTTGTCACTCTTGTTGTCGCGATGAATGACACCGTGGCGGTGGAGGCACTCGAGACCCTGGCATGTCTCGCGGCTGACGGCCGCAATCTGCCCCTCGGTCATGAGGCTGGCGGTGACGACGTCGGTGAGCGAGCCGCCTTCCATGTATTCCATCATGACCCAGAGCTCGTTGCGGTGGAGGAACGAGTCGATGTAGTGACGATGTTCGGGTGGCGCGAGGAGCCGCACCACGTCCTCCTCGTTCACCTTGTCCTTCTTCTTCTCGCGCCGCCGCAGCATCGCACTGTTGCCCTGGCTCGACGGCGCGACATTCGGGGGCGGGGGCGCATGCGCATGCGGTGGTGGCACGTGGGCGGACGCTGACCCGGAAGAGGGAGGCGGCGGGGGCGGCGCCGGCGTCGGGCTCGCGGGCGCCTGCTTCGCGGGTAGCCACGGCGGTGCCGAGGTGGGTGGAGCTGCGTATTGCGGGGCATGAGGTTGCGGCTGCGGCTGCGGTACGGGAGAGCGCCGCGCGCCGCTCGTGGTGTTGCTCCTGCCGACGCCTCCAGACAAGGAGGGCGACTTGGGCAGCCGCTGCGACATCGTGCGGTCGAGCGCGGGGATACTAGGTAGCGACGGTGGAGGAGCAGGTGCGGGGCGGTATGGGGACGGTGCCGAAATCGGTTTCTTTGGTGGCGGCGGCGCAGTTCTGCCGATCTCGTAGATCCTGGTGATCTTCATGACGGCCTGCGGGTTCTTTTGCTACACCGGGTCCTGCAGCAGCAGCTGCCACTTGCATGGCAGGGCCGTGAATTCGCCCGAGCTCGCGTTGAACCGTCAGGTGCACGGGGTCGTACGGAGTGCTAATCTCGGGCTTCTTCGCGCTGCTCATGAAGTGCGTACCCTTCTTGCCCGAGCCCGAGATAGAGCCTGAGGCCGACCCCGAAGCGCTCGAAGGGCCCGACTTGGACGTGGAGCGCGAGCGCGGGGCGAACGTGTGCTCGGGGGAAACGTCGATGTGGGTGGGAGCGGAGGCAGGCGGGGGCGACGAGTGGAGCGCGGGCTCGGCGGCGTAGTACAGGTCAGGGGCAGGCGGCGGTGCACTAGGCAGCGAAAGGCGGCGCTGTGCTGCATGCTCTGGGGGTTCCTATTGTGGTGTGAATAAGTCGTTGAGGTTGACGGTGCTCTGGCACGAGAGGGCGAGGTCGCGGCGGCCATGCTGCTGTCGCCGCGGAGGGTGCGGAGGGGAATGTGAGCAGCAGACGCGGGCACGCAAGAAAATGGCTTACCGTTCATGTGCACGCGGCGGGTACGCGAGCGAGTCGAACACCGACACGTCGACAATGACGTCCGCGCCCGCGCGCCTTGCCCCTCCTGTTCGCGTGCCCATTCGCACCGGAACTCGCGCGCGTGCGTGGCGTGCCCTCCCCGCACGTTGAGCACACGTAGCGGAACGCGTCGAGCAGGATGCCGTACGCGGAGCAGTTTGTGCACGCGGGGGGCGCGAGCTGTCGGACCTCGGGCGGGGTGTCCACGGTGCGTAATCGACGAGGACGCGGATTGGCGATTCGACGACGAGGGGAGTGTGTGTTTCGCTCGATGGACTCGGGGGATTCGGACAATTTCAGCCGCTCGAAAACTGCAGAATATACCAAGAACGTACCGATCAGAACGAAAGAGACAGCGAAGGATCGTTGGTATTGCGGTCCTTGTCCTCATCCAGTCTTACGAGCGACGAGGTGGCGGAAAAGCTTGAGTCGTCGCGATATTCACGCGCAGCGTTATGCGCCTGCTTCCAAAGCTGCGTCCGGACAGGAAGACAGATGGGAAGCAAGAGAAAAAGACGTGTGGCAAGAAAAAGTCAAGTTCAACGTGTCCTTTTTGGGCCGTAACCGTTACATTTGTGACATATCACAATTTTACGAAATTTTGCTTAAGTCCTGATCTCTCAGTTATCGATGCTCACCGGAACGCAGGCGCTCCTGCTCGTCGTCTCTGAGACCGGGCTCGTGTATAACTTCACCACCGCCAAGCTGCAGCCGCTCGTCATGCAGCCCGAAGGCAAGAACCTCATCTAGGCCTGCCTCAACGTGCCGCACGGCCCGCTCCCAGGACAAACGCAATCTCGATCAGATGCTACGCGCATAGCGCAAGGACAACGTGTCTAAGGCTGCAAAGTGTGACTACTGGATTCTGTGCACTAATTACTTCTCTTTGATAATGCTTCCTAGGCGCTCATCAAGTGAGGGGAGCAACGAAGGAGAAGACACGTAAGTTGGACGAACTGAAGGCGAAGAGGAAGGCGAAGAGTGAGAAGAAGCGGGTGCGTTGTTCATTGCTGGTCCGCATCCTTCTTCTAAACTGCCAACAGACGAGGATCAACTCGCCGAAGAGGGAGCGTTCTTCGTCACCGATGGACATGGAAATGTCTTCTGAAGACGAGGAAGACGGGCAGATCAGCAAACTCGAGCAGCAAGAGGAGCGCGAATCGTGCCTCCTAAACAAGGCAAAGCCCGAGGACGAAGATCTCACTCTGGAAGACCTCGAGAAGTGCCGACTTTCACGCAACAAGCTTGTTAAGTACGCATTGATGCCGTGGTTCGAGGATTTCGTCAAAGGTAACTTGCCCGACATTCTGTCGTCCCTCGAACCTTTTGACGGTTGGTGCACTGCAAAGGTTCATGGGTGCGCTACCTTATTGGTGCGGACCAAGGCCAGCCCGTGTATCGAATTTGCGAGATCGCAAGTATGTGTTGCGTCCTCGCCTGTGTCTTGTTTCTAGTGTTCTGAGCGCGCGCCTCCCAAAGACCTCGGCGCAAACCCAGCTAAGCCCTATAAGATTGAAAACGAGTACTTCGACACCAGCCTCGAGCTGCGGCACGGCGCGGCTATCAAAGTGTTCCCGATGGACAAGGTTTTCAATGCGGCGTTCACAGAGGTAGGATCATCGACCTTTTGTTCCGATGCCTGGTTGCTGGACAAACAGTCCGGTACAGGACGAGTGGTGCCGGTTCAAAGCAACATGTGAACATGAGAAAGTCAAGCTCCCTGCGAAGCGCACGATCGAGAAGAAGCTGCAACAGTTCGCCAAGCTGACGAGCCATTCATTAACGGAGGTACGTGCTTGCCCCTCTCCCCCAGAGAGCTGCTGCTGGAAACGCGCGCACAGGCGGACGTCGCCGCGATCCTCGCGCGCAAGGCGGAGCTGAACCGCAGCCTGCCGAAGTCGCGCACGACCGCGACGAAGGCTGCACTTGAGCGCGCGGAGCTCGTGCGCATGCGCGCGCTCGCCCAGATGCGCCGCGACTTCGCGGAGAGCGCGGCGCTCGAGGTGCAGCTCGCCGCGCTCGACGCGCGGCAGGGCGTGGGCGCGCCCGCGCGCTCCGAGAAGGAGGACATCCTCGCGAAGGTGAACGAGCGCAACCGGCAGGTGAACCGCGACGCCGTGCGCCGTGCGGAAGTCGCCGAGGCGGAGCGCAGGAAGAAGGCGCGCCTGGCGCGCGCGGCCGCTGCTGCGAACGGCTCGCGGGCGGGCACGCCGGGCGTTTTCAAGTGCGTCCTGTTTCTGCTTTTTTTTTTGCTGCTGCGCGCGTTCGCCGACTGACTTTGCGCATCGCGTGATCTCCGCAGGGACTCGCCGAACGGGACGACAATGCTCGGCGCGTCGCTTGCGCTCGGGGACGGCGCCCGCTCCGTGTCGCCCGCGCCCTCGGGAAGCGTGCGTTCAAGAGCATCGTCGCGAGCTCCGTCGAAGTGGACCTGGTCGACTTTTAGGCGCTGCTTTCGGCGGGCGGACGCGGGCGGGGCTCCTTTTTTGCTGTGGACCTGGGGGCGTACATGTGTAGATTATGAAGCATATTAACCATACATACTGTACATACATACAATATACAATTAAATGTACCTTGGCCATTCTAAGCTTGAAAACCTGTGTGAATTACCCACAGGTTTTAGAAAAACTCTCAACCCGGACCCACGAAAACCCGTTTCCCACGGGTCACCGTGCACGGGTGATCCATGAATACGGATCTGTCCAAGTCGGGCCACGGGATACCCACTGGTTCCAGGGAGTCATGCTAGACTCTACAGTGTGGCTAGCCATAAAATTCGCAAAAGTGTGACATGTCACATTTGTGACATGTATCGATCTTCACATTAAGATTGATACAAAACATCTGTCTCCACACCTGTGCCTGCAGCCCGCAGCTATTCTTTCCCAGTGATTGCCCATTTTGCCTCTGTGTGTAATATTGATAATGGATAACTTGCCTGCATCCATCCTAGAGCATAGCACGGGTTGATCTGTGGTTTTAGCATTTTGCTAAAAGTACTGCATGTTCTGCTCCAAATTTTGTGATTGTATATGCGAAATGTGTGTGCTGTTAAGGTCCACAGTATGCAAAAACACATATTTGCATTGGTGCAGTATCTGTAGCAGGAGAGGCAAACAAGTTATCAAAACCTGCGGGTATTGTCCACATTCTTGCACATGAAGAACACTATGAAAGAGCTTCAGACACTGGAGAAACACTTAACAAATGCCACATACAGATTCCCCCTCAATTGTATCAATAGCTTGCTGCCAGGGTCTGGGCCAGCAGTGTTTTCCCAGTGACTATGGGCTATGAACATGTATTGCTGACTTTTTCAAGGTTCAACTGTGCATTCATTGTCACCAAGCCATCTGGTAAAGACCACCACCTCCTGCCATGAAGCTCTGTCTCTCTTGTTTCACCCTTCTCTCCCTCATCCTTGAGTTGGAGGCTGTAGACTTTTTTTTCCCTCCAGGGATAATGAAATTGTGTTTAAAAGAGGTCTTTGCAGCCCAGAGAGATATTTGCTACAAATCATTTATATGCTTCTGGATCTCTAAGCTATTTTCTATGAGCCTTCCATATGCTTCCCAGTCAACAAGCTATTTCCTATGGCCCTTCCATATGCTTCCCAAGCTGGCAAGCTATATACTACACAGCTACAGAGAGCTACAGACTCCTACAGTGCTGCCAAGCTATACAACTATACAGCTACAGGTGCTACCAAACTATATACTACACGGCTACAGGGAGCTACAGACTGCTACAAGTGCTATGAAGCTATATACTACACAGCTACAGGGAGCTACAGACTCTTACAAGTGCTATGAAGCTATATACTGCACAGCTACAAGGAGCTACAGACTCCTACAGTGCTATATGTGCCTATGCACAATGTGCAATTGACACTACAGACACTACACAGTGCTACAGTGCAATGCAGGAAATACATTTTCCTGATGGACCACGCCCAGATGCGCGGCGTACCGTATCGCGAAGCGCTTGGATCACTCATGTACGCGGCGATGGCGACACGGCCGGACATCGCGTTCGCCGTGACGCTACTGTCGCGTTTCTCAAACGACCCCGGACCCGCGCATTGGGAGGCCGTAAAGCGGGTTTTTCGCTACCTGAAGGGCTCGCGCAAGCTCCGGCTCACGTACGGAGGAACTGGAGACGCGGGGGATGGTGGAATGAAGGGGTACGCTGATGCGGATGGGAGCATGCAGGAGGACCGGCGCGCGATCTCAGGTAATGCTTTTTTGATTGACGGCGGAGCTGTTTCCTGGTATTCGAAACGACAGGAGATTGTCTCGCTCTCGACGACCGAGAGCGAGTACGTCGCGGCGACGCACGCCGCGAAGGAGGCGATTTGGCTTCGCCAGCTCATCACGCAAATTTTCAAGCCGATCGACGGACCGACTGTCCTCTTCTCCGACAACCAGTCTGCCATCGCCCTCACGAAGGATCACCAATACCACGCGCGCACAAAGCACATCGATATTCGCTATCACTTCCTGCGCTGGGTTTGCGAAAACGGATCCATCAAGTTGACGTACTGCCCGACCGCCGACATGGTTGCCGACGCGCTCACGAAGCCACTCCCTTCGTTCAAGGTGAAGCATTTCGCGGCCGCGCTCGGGCTCCTCTCGGCTTGAGGGGGAGTGTTGGAATCCAAGCCGGCGGAGTCCCGTGCCGAGTACGCACTGGTTGCGTGCTCGAGCGATCGGTCACGAGCGCAGCGTCTCGGCTCAGCGAGCCCGAGGCTCCCTGCTCTGGGATTGGCTGGCGCGCGATCTCTGTTCACCCGCGCACCACTCCCGACCGCCGCCCGACACCCCTCGTTTTACATTGCCCAGATAGATAGTCATTTACTCATTGATTATTTGTCTTTATCTTTCTTTATCGTTCCCCCCTCTTTCCGTATCGTAAAAGCGGCTCTCCGCAGCCAGAAAACCCATTAGTATAAAAAGCTTCTTTATTCTTATGGCCACCTCAGACGTTCGCACACCGCGCAAACGACTGAGGTGAGCTTTCGGACATTATAACGTTTCTATTATACTTTTACTTATTACTACATTAAACTAGCTTACTTCGTACTAGGTTAGTTTGCTATATGAAAAGACGTTCGCACACCGCGCAAACGACTGAGCTTACTTCGTACTAGGTGTACTACTGTAAGGCCGTTGCGCGGACTTGTCTCACCAAGCTACACGATCGAGGAACAACCCCGAACCCACGGGCCGGGCGGGCCGAAGGCCTCGAACCAATCGCGAACCGAGAACATGGAACGAAGGGGCTCGAACCGATCGCAAGCGAACACACGACGTCCAAGTTCGCGAACGAAGGGGGCCGAACACCGAAGACGGCCCGCACCCCGAACACGAGTCGAACGCGCCACGGGCACGTGCCGAATTCGGACGCGACCGAAAGGCGTCGGGAATCGAAGATGTGACCGCGTTCGCCGAACCACGCGCCCGGCTCGCCGACGCGACTCGCTTCGCCGATCGGCTCACACCGACTCTCCAACCCCCGTGCTGGACACGCCGCTCCGCAGTCGAACCGCGAGTTTCGACGACTCATTAACTCGCCCGGGAGAGAGACAGGGGAAGGAGTCTTTTCGTATAAATAGGACACCAAATTGTACTTCGTACTTTAGACTGAATATTGACGTTTCTGACATCCGTATCGAGTGTCGGCGAACCGTCCCTCAGCCCACTCGTCCGATCCCCGGACTCCTTCCTGCTCTCCCTCTCTGAGTCTCCCCTTCTCGATACGCCCGAACGCGTTCCCGTCGTGCCCGACTCGACAAACGCGTGACCGAACTATCCAACCCACGAACGACTGGCTCGCTCGAACCCTCGTCGACTTCGGCAGCCCTCTCGCCTAGCCCGAACGACCGAACGAAACCCCCGAACTCCGTCCCCGCGAATTTGGTCGACCCGAACCTCATTCCACTGAGCGTTTTCGGTTCGAACCTGACATAATATGAATGAACATGCGGTTTGCATGTACCAATATTTACCCCGTCAGTGCAATGCTGAAGCTTGAAAGTGGATGCATGTCTCAAGTCTTCAATGGGTATGTATATTTTCTGTAACAATAACGGAAGTAATACCGAGACACAGTGGTGAGTTTGTGAGAGCGCACAGCGTTATGTGCCAAATAGGAAACCACTGATAGGTGGCACTGTCCGACGGAATTAAATTCAAAACTTGTTGACGAGAATTTGCAGTAATAGATGGGAGATGCACAGGAGAAATGCGTGACAGCGGCTTTTGATGATAAGCCCATGAGGACCTGGAAATAAATGACAGAGCAGCGAACAGTCTATAAATAACACCAGTATAAGATAAAAGCGATTCAGAACGAATAACAGGAGGTTTACAGAAAAGAGACGACACATCTATGTTGATATAAGAACTTGGAAGGTCATCATCGTAGTTGGTTGACACAGCCGCCTACAACCAATGTAGAGCTCAGCTCAACAACCGAATAGATAAAGCATAGTTTCCTGATATGTTCGATGCACGAGTTTCGTCTGCACGGAGGTTGGTGGAGAGAAAGCATCAGCATGCGTACCTCCCTAAGTTTATCCCTGACGCGGAATGCGCAAGGCATAAAGGAAAAATAAATTGACAACAGATCTAGCCATCGGTCCCCCCTACAATGAAACAGGGTTAGCTACTCTCCACTAAATATATTATTAGGATCCTACAAACTACTTAGGACGTCGGAGTTCGTGCCCTCTGTCCGTGTTTCTCCTTTGTCGCAAACTCAACAATTCTAGCGCAAACGCGTTCTTGAAGTCACAACAATGACTCACCAAGCTGTTATCCACGTCTATCGCTTGTAGGCATGAGGATAGAACGAATTGGTGAGTCGGCAAAAGCAGGGCGACATTGATGTGGTGGAGCTGCCGAACCGCAGTTGCGGGCGGGGCTGATACCCGCGTTTCATGCTGGCTGGTCGGTATTGATGTCTGACGTTTTCGGCGCCGCCATTATACCGTCGAGCAGCGCCGACGCAGTGAACACAATGTCGTACTGCGACGCCGGCCGTCTTCCATTCAGCATCGTGCCCGTTAGATCTATCCGGCGCGCTTGAGCCGAGATGGCGGGGAGAGAGTTGTTACTGTACTGAACGTAGCTAGCCTCTCTTGCTTTGCAATTTTCGCAGCGACGTTCGACAACGTCGCAGTGACGCATCGAGCTTGCAAGCGAGCATTTGTCACTTTTTCTGAGCTGATAGAGCCCCAAAGCACGTACACTGGTTGGATGGTCATTTGCATTTTGCTACAGGTTCAAAGGACAGTCGAGCGGTGACGAGCACGAGGAGAGTATGCAGACATAACGCGGCCATCGTTAATGAAAAGGGAAAAAAATGCTAGGATAAAAAGAAGAAGCAACGCTTGTCGACCATCTTGCTTGTCGTCTCGCATGCGAGAGAATTCGTTTACGCCCATGAGTCTCGGGCGGGTAAGGATGCGGGAGGAGTGGGCAGCACTCAAACTAAGCGGTGATGTAACCAGCGGATCCATCATCAGCAAGCAGGGTTTGCCGGCCATCATGCTTGGAGTTCTCGACCGCGCCAGAGAATTCGGGCGTGAGTCGCGGGCAGGCCAGGATGAGGGAGGAGCAAGATGGCGGTTGAACGAGAGACATTCAGATAGAGCGTATAGTTGCAAACTATGCTCGAGTCGAGTGACACCTTGCGTCTGGACGTTGAATGCGATGCGGGCTTGAACGGAATACAGGGGTTCGCGGGGCGCGTAAAAAGGCCCTTTCGCTTACCAATCACAGCGCAAACACAGGCTCCCCTTTGTCATCCACTTTCTTTCGCGCTATGATCCATCCACGCAAGAACTGCGTTTCTGCCTTTTCTTGCATCATTCTATATTATGTCCGCACTCTACGCAGATGGCACGACTTCTTTGCTCCCACGGGCTTCCAGTGGAACTAAACGCACTGACCGAGGAAGTGCAGGTGGAGTTGGCCGGATAGGGGATGTTCGCTGTGTATGTCATGCAATACGTGCTTTCTTCGTCGAGATGCAGTAAATATCTTTATAACTTACATGCTTATCTCAGCCCTCTTCTCTTGTCTTTTCCACCTTACCTCCCCATATTCTTCTTCCTCCACGGCTCCTTTTCGCTTTGCTCCAAGCAGACGAACACAGATCGCCGTAGCCGGAGGCTTGCATCGTCTAGCGCGATTTGAACGTACACGACTGGAAACTCTCCCTGGCGCTCGGGCGCGGCCCGTACTGAGCGTCATGCGTCACGCATTCGTACCCAGACGAAGGTGCATACCCAAGGACGAAGGTGCACGATACACAGGCAAAAGTAAAAGTCACGACTAAGTCCTAGGCCTCAGGTGCGTGTGCGGTGTGATTGTAACCTCACGGACGGCCCGAGCTGCTTGCACACAAAGCCAGGGCATTTGTTGAAACTGGTTCGAGAATATCGGTCCCAGGAGAAAATGCGCTCCATTTGTGACGTGTCTAGACCATCGTGCCATGAGTGTAACGCGCAGTGCAGGACGAAAGAACTAATGATCATGGATGGCAGCGGACCTGCGGTGATGAAACCGCCTTTACGATTCTCAGTGTATTGTCTTGAAGTGCGTTTCCCTCCTATTCGGCTTCCTCTAAGTGACTCATAGTGATTCCCGCGGGATGCGTACGACCGATTTACTGCTAGTATGTGACGCTATCCGCAACAATGCGCAGTGTGTTAACTAAAATTTGAACAGTCTACACATCACATTACTCTGGCACCTATCACACTTGTTCTCGTAGCATACATATACGTCTGCCTTCCTCTTCATATGCTTCGAAACCCAGTCCGTCCCGCTCAGGCGGCAAGATCGTTCGCATCATC
This sequence comes from Phellopilus nigrolimitatus, assembly GCA_021029095.1. Taxonomy (NCBI): domain Eukaryota; kingdom Fungi; phylum Basidiomycota; class Agaricomycetes; order Hymenochaetales; family Hymenochaetaceae; genus Phellopilus; species Phellopilus nigrolimitatus. The sequence goes on along the minus strand of JAJOHG010000322.1, from coordinate 1,282 downwards.
ATTAAGAACCAAATTTGGAATTGGATTTGACGGGCGTGCCAACTGCACAGAGCTACCAGCGACATGTGTATCTCCTTTGACGTCTAGTGCACCATCGTCACCATCGTTTGGTGCCACAAGAGCGGAGACATGCTCTGCACGAGTGACCTGCTGGTCCAGCGTGAGCATGTGCATGAGCATGATGGGCCCGGGATCGAACATATGCTTTTCTGCGTCCAACTCAAGGGGAGAGAACGGAAGCGGGGATTTCGACGTTTTGTCTAGCTGATAAGGCGTCTCGGGAATGGATCCAGACACACTCCCTTGAACGAACCTATTCTGAGTTTCAGGGTACAAGCCTTCCGAAACACAAGAACGGACAATCGTACAGCCGTAGCCAAGCTCGTTCTCTGGCTGGACACCGGGTGTGTAGCAGGATGTGTGCCGACCACTGTTCGGAGTCGCCTCAGAATCCGTCGAGTTCGCTTGGTAATTCTCTTTCTCTGCCTTTCGATTCTTCTGCGGCTAAGGAAAAGAAACGGAAGAAAAGTTAACAATATGCGCATGTTCAGGTACGTACATAAACATACGGAGTCCTGAGTCTGATCCTGACTGTTTTTCCATCCTTTCCCTGTTACTCCGCGCGCTCCTTGTTCAGCAGCCATACGTTGTTCATTCAAAATGAAAGTTTCGATAAGATGCTCCCGAGTTTGCCCATCCGTTTCACAGGTGCTTAGCAGAGAGGAACCCTGCTGGACCTGGTACAAGTTCTGTATCGCAGAAATCTGTTGTGCAATTTCAGCGGAGGCATTGTAACTATTCCTGACCATATGTATCATATCATAATGCCGGGCGATCTGCAAGAACGGGGCATGCGATTCAAATAGAAGCTTCACTGTGAGCGGCACGAAAGCGCTGCAGGAATCAACAGCAAAAAGAATCATGGGTAGAGATGGCATGTAGACCCGAGAGGCCGCAGTCCGGCTTATCTCTTCGTTTTCGTTGTCTGGCATTGTCTGCGATTGTCGTTGAGATCACTAATACGAAGATGTGTTGACTCGCGCGGTCCGCAGAAAGACGAGGTGCTGGTGCTGTGGTCGTGGTGAGGTAAGTTGCATACTACCTGTTGGCTAATTTATGTTGAACTAGGTGTGCTGAGTGTGGCCGTCTTGTGGCACACAAATCCAGTAGACAATGAAATGTGACTGGAGACTGAAAAGTGAGAAAATGCAGAAAGGGCCTTTTGTCTACGGACGAGCTGTGTGAGTAGCGATGGTTACAGTCCACGAGGGAGTGCCTACGT
>JAJOHG010000321.1:0-29328 GCA_021029095.1 Phellopilus nigrolimitatus | reverse complement strand
TGTGAAGCAAAATACGCCTGCTAACCACGTACCTCGAGCACGAACTTCTTGGCACCTACTTTCAGTGCTTTTGCATGAGCAGCTTCGAAGTCCTGCACGGATAGTTCAAAAACGTGTATCACGCTCGTTCTTTAGACAAGATTGTACTGACCTCTTCCTGACCTACATCGGCCATGAAAGCGACGACCTCATAGCCTTGCTCGATGAGCCATGCGAGGATGCAGGAGGTATCTGTATATCGCGAGCGGAATCTCCGATCGGCACGGGCGCATATAACAAGCATCGAGAAACATACCAAGACCGCCTGAGTACGCTAACAGCACACGACCTTTCGCAGACGACATGGTGACCGGAAGGCGATGAAAAGGTCGTGCAGAGACGTCGAATAAATTTTGACTCAAAAGCAGTCGACCGAGTCACGAAAAATTTATGTAGTCTCGAGATTGCCATTCAGGGTAACAGACGACCTGTGCATACAGCCAGTTATCTTCCTCAACCCTTCACATTCCAAATACTTCTTCTATCCTAGCTTTACTTCCGTGGCCTAATAAAGCGCAATCTAAGAGATTTACAGTAAACATGTTCAAGTAGAACGAGTGTGCAGACTCAGGAAGGCGACTATAACTGTTATTGTAACGTAGCAGTCACGTGACAGAGGCTCGTTTGTGACGCCATTACTTGGTTACAGTGCCCCCTACTTGCTCTATCCATTTCTCCACCAACATCAACGACGTCAGTGAGGACTGCGAACGACGGCCACGTCCACGAAGAAGACGAAGACGCGCATTTCCACTGCTCTAGACGTGCTGTGCACGCTCGTTTAAAACCAGTTCTCACTTGTTCTGAATGGTCGTTACGCGCAGAACGTCTGTGCCTATGCCCCCGACGTCGAGGACGCCATCCTCGCAAACCGCGCCAAAGATCAACAAAGGAAAGGCACCGCAGACATCGTCTTTAGCACGCGAGGTCGACGTCTCTTTCTCAAACGGTGCTGCTATGCACGACGCGGATTACTCAGGCCCTCAGTTCTCGGATGATGTACTGTTCTCCGTAAGCCCTGTCCTTTGCAGTCACTACAAATTGCAAGTCGACTCATTGCTGTATAGGATGGCTCACCGCCGAGGAAGATATCCAAGGACAGGTCGAAAGGAAAGTTAAAGAAAAAGGTTTGCATCGATCGACTTACACCTTACACTCGTTATACGTGGCTGATTTTCGTCAAGGAAAAGGCTCGTCCTCGAAAAAAGCGACCATCGAGCTGGCTAGACCTTTTCTCGCGCATGTTCATTTTAGCTTTTCTCATATACTCTCTCTCCGTCTGCCCTACCGACAAGCAGCAGTCACTTGTTTGTCGTGGTCTCTCTGAATACCGCCGGGTCATCCTGGAGCCGTATGTGATCACTCCTTTCCAGAACCTGCTTCAACACCCTTCGGTTTCTCCGTACGCTGTGCCTGTTATCAACGCTGCGAAACCGGTCGTTAGCCGCTCACAGAAGGAATGGAATGCGCGCGTCGTACCACAATGGAATGCGCGTGTTGTTCCACAGTGGAAGGAGCACGTTGTACCGCTATGGAACACGCGTGTTTCGCCGTACATTGCACGTCTAGACGCGAAGGTCGGTCCGTACCGTCAAACCGTCGGCAAAACATACAGCGAGAACGTCGCGCCATACGTCGCGTATGCTCAGCGCGCCGCGCATAGGTCGCAACCGTACATTCTACTCACAGTGGCGAAATCCTATGATACGTACCAGTCCTCCAGGCCTTACCTTGTGCGTGGGTACAAGCAGCTCCAGCGCGTTCCGCCGCTCTTTGTCAAGTACGTGCTCAAGCCCCTCGCTGTGGCACGTCGTCAGTTTGTCGACCCTCACGTCGCGCTGCTTGTCGAAAAGATCAAGGAGCTGAGTGCGGGCACTGCTAAGACACCTACGGGCGAATCGGTTGAGGACAAGATCGTGCCTGCTCCGGCAGTGTCACCCAAGACCCAGGTGGATGCTGAGGAGGCAAGTGGGCCTGCGGAGATTGAACTCCCGCCGGTCCCGCAGGCAACTCAGTATGATGACACGCTCGCATCGGCCTCATCTGTGGTGTCTGCGTCTGTTTTTCTTGGCACGCAAATAACGGAGTCTGTACCTGGTGCCACGTACTCCCCTGTTCCAGAGCTCGAGCATGAGGAGGAAATTGCACTCTCAAGCGTTCCCGAGCTTGCTGCGACATTCTCTTCATTTGCGGTACCGGAGGCAACTGAAGCCGTGGAGGACCCAGTCTCTTTAAGTTCCGACGTCGTGGCCCCGAAAGAATCCGGAGCGACTGCAGCCCCGTCTATCAATGTCCCCAAAGCGCACAGGCCTGAACAGCCCATCCATTCGCCTGCTGTTGAAGACACGAAGATCTCTTCTGATGATGATCTTGACGGTTTCTTAGACGGTCTTGGACTGGACGCCGACGAGACTGTCACAGCGTCTGGCACTCTCGAGGTCGAGCCCTCTCCATCGGCTGTCGAGGAAACTGAAGAGGAGAAAGCTGTTCGCGAGGCAGCGCTTCTTGCCGAGGTCGCAGAGAAGCGGCGGAAACTTCAGGCGCGTCATACGAAATGGGAGGAGAAGCTGCAGGCGGTTATAACCGCGCAGACCGCTGCACTTCGGAAAGCGCTTTCTTCGATCCGCAAATCCGCAGCTGCGGAGCTGAAGGCAAATGCGACGATTAGAGACGCGGTAGAAACGCTGCACGTGGAGGCGGAGAAGGCGCTACGCGGCACAGATGCGTACTTCGCCAAGTTAAAGAAGGAGGGGAAGGCTCGCGATGAGAAGGTTAGGCTGTGGGACCGTGTACTCGTGAAAGTAGAAGCAAAGTTCGATGAACGCGTGCGCGCCATGGAAGAAATGGTGAACACATGGTACCAGGAGGAAGTGGAGGCGAAAGAAGCGCAGGAGGTAAGCATTTTACCTTTACTTCCGGTTCCGACATTGCTCTAATGACTACGAAATTTATAGATCGAAATGGGATCAACGGCGGTAAAAGCCATCGCTGACAATGCGCAGACGGACATGGGTCTCGACTATGCCTGGCTTGAGGATGTCACGTACAAGGACTGGAGGCGCTATCACGCTTTGCTTGAGAGTGAGTTTGTTCGTTTCATTTCTCTAACTAAGAAACTTAAGTTTCTTTGCTTTGTAGGGCACCAGGCATGGCTCGAAGAAGCGAATTCTATAATAAATGGCTCGCATGCCTCACCGGTCGCGAATGCCGTCGAGGATGTCGTCGACGACCTACGAGCTGAAGTGCAGGACATTACCGTCGGATTCGAAACGCGTCTGCGGCGCATGAAGCGTGAGGGTGACCGTGCGTTTACGTCCGACGAATCAAGTGAACCGAATGCGCTGGAACCGGAGGTCTCAGTGCTGCCAGTGGTAGAGGCCGGCTCGCCGCAGGGCAATTCGGACGAGAAAGTCCTCGGAGAGGTGTCGGACGCGATCCTCGGCAGAAGCTCAGAGGAGGTCGTCGCTGCACTCGGACTGGCGGACTCCAAGCTAGACTCGAAGCCGGGAGCAGAGGCGAAGAATGCGCACGAGGAGCTGTAGAAATTTGAATGAATGTGGAAGAAACAGTCACCTTTCCTCCCTCCCTCCCTCCCTCCTATCGCTCGAATGCATATCCCTGTTCGTGTTGATTCTGCTTTGTGTCTGTCTCGTGGTCCGTCTGATTTGGATTTATTACTTTTTTCCCCGCTTCATTTACTTTCGTTGCTAGTCTATCTCGCTATATGACCTGTACTGCATGTCGATTAATCCCATTTATTCTTTATCCTTTATTCTCGTGTGATTCGATTTTGAGATCCGCCTCTGAAAGGCGACTAGGAATATGCTGTTGTGTGGTAAGCAAAACCAATACACGCTACAGCGGATGACACGCCGAAGTAATATTATCATTTCTGCCAAAAGACAACACATTCTTCTTCCTCGAGTGTCCAGTTCTCAAGAAGGTTCGTTATTCACGCCGGTAAACCTGTCTAACGGATGTGGGGGGTATACAGGGCATCTTTACGACTGGTAGGTCTAACTGATATGTGTATTAGTCGGATGCTCTGTATGCTAAGTCAGGCCGATTCTAACGAGCATGTGTTACGTGCAATGTCATGAAGTCCCTCGCACACACAACCTCTCCACCAAACTCTTTTTCTGCGAGCTCCTTAATTGCCGTCATCACCGTTCGAGCTTCCTTATTTACGTCGTCATCGCCCCTATATCGCGCACTGAAGTGGTTCAGCGCGAGCCGTCGCGCGCCGATTGCGTGCGCGAAACGTCCCGCCATCTGCGGCGTCGAGTGGCCCCGGCTGCGTGTGCGCGCCTGCACAATCTCCTCCGTGTCCTCCTCGGACATTGTAAGGTCGATTCCGGGGAGGTATGCGTTAGTCGCTTCGTGAATGAGCAGGTCCGCGCCGATTGCGAGCGGCGTCACCGGCGCCGGGTTATGCGTGTCCCCAAGGATCACGATTTTACGCCCCGGCCGTTTCTGGATGCCGCGCAGCAGGGTCCCATCCGCTAGCGTAATGTCCTCGCCCCGCTGTAGTCGCGAGAGGTAGGACATGGGCGCCTTGTTGCGCTTGATGTGCGGCAGGTACTGCGAGGGGTCCATCTTTTCAGGGATGGGTGACTCCGTCACGACGTATCCGACGCAGGAGACGGAGTGCTCGATGGGTGCTGCGGAGACGGAGACTTGGCTGTCGACGTAAATGTCGTTCCAGACGCCTTTTCCCCATTTCACGCCTTCCTCGTGCGTCTGTGCGAGGTTTTTGCCGGGTAGCTCGCAGCGGTGAAGCGGGAGCTCAGTGTAGTCTCCTTGAGGATCGCGCGGGAACCGCAGCTCATGTACGACATAGCGCCCTTCGAGCTTGGTGTGAGTGTAGCGCAGTGCACTTCGTATGAAGGCGCGCGTCCCTAGAGGGCCGTAGATCTCTAAAGGCTAAGTAGAATGTGAGAAATGGCACGAAACGTAAGATCATATAAGCTTACGATCACTTCTTCGGGGGGTGGAGGGTTTGTTCTGGGATCCAACGTGCCGTCAGCCATACCGCCAGCACCATTCATGCAACCTGCCATTAGCGGAGCAATACCAAAAATGTGGTCACCTGGACGGAGAAACAATGTAATCAGGATGATTATTTTTTAAAGAACAAGAAAACTCACCATGTGTGTGCGTTATGAAGATCTTCCGAATCTTGCCCATTTTAATATCGCTCTTTTGCACTCGCTGCTGCGTCGCCTCTCCACAGTCGAACAGCCAAAAGTCACCGCGGCCCCCAAAGGCCAGCGCGAGCGAGGAATGGTTTCGCGTCGAGGAGGGCTGGGCAGAAGCCGTCCCGAGAAAAGTGACACTGATTGCGGAGAAGGTTGCGGCCTGCGCGGCTGCGCTCGTGCGCGAGGGCGGCATGGGGTACGGTTTCCAATAGGTATGTACAGCTGAGACCTGGGTAGCCACCGAAAAGCGGTGACGAGTGGGAAGAAGAAGGCGGGTGAGATTGGTCGTCTGCAACGAACGACGAAGGGCGAACATGCAGTGGCAAGTCCGGATTCGAGTCACGGCACGGACTCGAACGATTGTGAATCAGAGAGACGGTCGGCGCGCAGGAAAAGATCGAGCTGAGATGATAAGAGCGGGTAAGTTAGAAGAGACATGGTTTTCGAAAAGCCTCGATTGTTTTAGAGACTCCAGCACATTGTTCTACTTTTTTTTCGCAAGCAGCAAGGATATTTGAGAAATTTAAAGAAAATCCATAGGACCTTGCCGCCACGTGCCCAATGATCGACGCGACGCGTTTTGCGTAGCAATCAGTCCTAAAAGTTACTTTAGTAGTCAGATCGCAAACGCGGTTTAATGACTCGAAGCCCGCCTTACAGCAATATGCACAACGGAGAATTATAGACAACTAGATAAACACGAAAATACCCAAGACTCCCCCGCAGAAGACACAACATACACATCAATGCCCGTTTACCGCCTCCACCCCAAAGTCATTAACATCCCCATTGTGCACATTCACTTCCGTGTCGTCTACTTCACCATCAGCATCGGCGTCTGCTCGCGCGAAGAGGTATAGTGGGTCGACGACCTCTGCAAGCGCCTCCTCGCGCTCTTCCAACTCTTCCTGGCTGAACGGCGCCAACGAGAGGTTGATCGCATCCCATTTGTCCGTGTACGTATCCCATTGCTGACGAAGGCATGTTGTCAGACAGATCATACACTAATTATTAAAAAATCAGGCAAGAACAAAAAGCGTACGTTTGCACGTTTTTTCTTGAGCACGATTTTTCGCTCGATGTTTTTGTAGTAGGCGCCTTTCCCTTTTCGTCTTGAAGAGTCCTCCGGAACAGCGTCGTCGTTGTTCCCGTCATCAAGGACGAGGAAGAACTCGTTCGGGACGTCCTGCTCAATTTTGACTGTCTCATAATCTCTTACGAACGAGAATATTGTCTCCTAAAACTGAAATCAGAGAATAAAACTAGATTCCAAGACGGAGAAAATCACCTCGACATCTTCGTTATTTCGTCTTCTCTCGATGAAGTCTTCTGCAACCTCGTCCTCTTTCGGTAGATAGTAAGCCAGGAAATGGTCTCCGTCAGACTCCATGGGTCGTAAGATGGCACAATCCAGGCGCGGGTCGGGTACCTGGGCAGAAACGGATAAGAAGGAAGTCAATACATCATGCATCAATGACGTACTTCTGTAGACCGCTCTCCTGGTCGCTCCGAGAATCTGAACAAGTCGTACGCGTTTGCCCAGATGTCTGTGTCTGGAAGTATCTCGTAAGATTCTACAACTGAGACGTTCGGTTTGTTGGGGTGCTTGAGGGTGGTGATGTCGAATTTCTCTTCGGCATAGGCGAACGACGCTTCGACGGCTTTAATTTGTGCCGCACGCGATATGTCTACGACTGCCGAGTCTTCGTTTGCGCGTCTCCTGCAAACAAGCCGGTGAGCCGAAAGTCGAGAAAGCCACCTCGAGAAAGAGAAAAAGAATCAGAACGTACGGGTCATGACTGCTGGTCGGCGTCCTGCTCACAGTGCTGCTGATGTATTCCGTCTTACGCAGCCACGGCACCTGAGGCGTAGAAGGCGCCGTGCCCGACGAATAATTGCCATTTACTGAGGACAGTAACGAGTCTCCCAGCATAAACGCATCCTTTGGATCTACTGCAGGTGCGTTGTTAGGATCTGGGTTGAGTTCTAAGCCCAGGTATGAATGATTCAGTAAGACGCCATTAGAACACAAAGTCTGTCTGCGTACGTGAGTCGTCCACACCCTCCTCCCACAGACAGTCAAAGAAGCTCAGGTCGAGCGGCATGCCAAGCTCGGCGTCGACGACCATCGGCAGGGGCGTCTCGCTAGCCAGCGACGCGGTGAATTCTGGCCCCGCATAGCGTGACGGGTTCGTCGGGATGTTCAAGAGCTTTGGTGGAAACGGCGGCGCCGGGAGCGGGTTCTGGTAACGGACTTTAAAGAGAAGGTCAAGTTTACTGTTCGGAAGTAATAAGTCAGCTCGAACTCGCTGTCGACGGTGGCAGAAACACACTTTTTCTTGACTGACATGGCTGCTCTATGACGGTGAGCGTCGGGCACAGATGGCACGCATTTGGAGGCTACATATGGAAGGCACGTCCAAAAAGGGCTTATCTGATAACTTAGGCACTACAAGTAACTCACTTGCGCGACTTCTCTTTCTCGCACATTCTCTCACAAGAACGCGCAGCCCATCATGTCTGAGCCAGCTCCTGCAGAGGTCCCGGTGAAGGAGCCAGGTCCAGAGGACGACGCAGCAACCCAGCCTGCGCCTGATGAGACCGCGACAACAGCCCCCACGGAACTGGAGGAGCCGCAGAATACTCTTACAAAGAAATTCACCGACGCCGAATGGAAAGCTGTAAAGGAGTTCAGGGTATGCCCAACTTCGGAATTGCTGTATTCTCCCTAAATGCCCTAATTCCAATTTACTTAAGGCAAAGCTCCCGAGCGTTATAGAGGAAGTATACCCAAATGACAAACCAGAGACCATTAAACTCTGGGGAGTTCCAATTGACTCGAAGGGGACTCCGAACGCGCGTACCAGTGTCCTTCTCGTGAAGTTCTTAAGGGCTAGGTATGTAAGAATGAGAACAACGCGTGATTGCTTGTAGGTGACCTATGATTTCCACGACAGGAACTTGAATATTGAGGACGCCAAGAAGATGCTCGTCAATACTCTGAAATGGCGCGCGGAGTTCAAGACCGATGATATCCTGAGCGAGGAGTTCCCGGAGGATGTATTCGGGAATGTCGGTCATATTTACGGGAAGGACAAGGATGGACGTCCCATAACGTATGTGCAAGCTTTTATGATAATGATGCAGTATACTTAACTCTTCTGCTCAAGCTACAACTTGTATGGCGGCAACAAGGATCTGAAGGCTGTATTCGGAGATGTCCCTCGCTTCTTGCGGTGCGTGTTGTTAATTTGTATTGCTAAGTAGTGAATTGAAATAAAAATCGTGTACTAGATGGCGTGTCGCACTCATGGAGAAGGGTGTCTCTCAACTCGACTTCGAGAGCTTTGACCAAATGATCCAAGTTCATGGTGGGCCTTCTGTCACATACACTAGCTTCTGTGGTCGGACTTACGTCTTTGTTAGATTATGAAGGTGTTGGCCTGAATAGCCGCGATGCCAATTCGAAGAAAGCCGCTGCAGACGCCACAGCTATCTTCCAGGACTACTATCCAGAATTCCTTGTGAGTGTTCCAAACTTTTAGCTCAGTTTGATGGTTCTGTTGATCTTGGTATGCTGTAGTATAAGAAGTTCTTCGTCAATGTTCCGGCCATCTTCACGTGGATTTTCTGGCTTTTTAAGCCGCTCGTCTCCGCGCAGACGCTCGCGAAGATGAGCGTTGTGGGGACGGGCCCACAAATTATCGGGAAAGAACTGCTGCCTTTCATCGATGCTAAGGAGCTTCCCAAGCGCTATGGGGGAGAAGCCGATGCATTCTGAGCGACTTATGCGTCCCTTTTCTTGATTTTGTTTTCTTCGTGGAGGGATAAGTGTGTGCTCGGGTTGGAGCAGTTGTAGGCTTGTCACGACTAGGTACTGCTGGAGTTTTCTAATAATTTCCTTTCGTTCATGTATGTCATAGTTCTTAGCTACCTGGATTTTTGGATACCATTAATAATGAAATTTGACTTCGCATTATTCATAGACAAACAAGGTACTTGGAGGAATTATATTTCCATTCATTTCGTTCCGAATCCTTTTCGTTCCTTGAGTATCAAGTTTGCAGATGACCACTGGTGCCTTGCAGAAAAGAAGCGGCACTTGAGCGGCACAGCTACCTTTACATTTGACCACGCGCCACAGCTTCGCTACAAGCCCTGCACATTTCTTCAGCTGCTCGCTTCCGCGCCTGACCTTTGACCCATAGCATTCCTTCAAAACCTCGCATGTCTCACCAGCACCAACTGGAGTTGCTCTGCTGACGCTTTTCTGGATGAAGACGCAGAAAATGCGATGAATTTGGTAGCCGAGACATGGTCATTGCGTCGGACCGTCTCCCTGCATCTGAGCACGTAACTCTTCCGGTACTCCGCAAAACGTGCTCAAGGTCCGAGTTATCGATGTAATATGGGCCTGCGGAGACATTCCAGACCTCCTCAAGAGCTTCGGATGCCTTTCGAGCGGAAATCCGTTGTCTCAGTTACCCCAGATTTACATACTGCACTGCGTCGATCCGGAGCGCGTCGCGGGAGGTATATAATCTAGTTAACTTATCGACTGTGTTCATACGCAACCTATTGTTTACCCAACGCCCTCCCATCATGCTAGCAAATTCTCGCACGGCAATGATGTTGCCTACTTCGCCAACCCGCGGTCCGGCACGAGCAAATGTGCCGCAGAGACAGCTCTCCGTACGCCGTGGATCACTGTCCGCGCCAGATCCGCACGCAACACGTTCAACGTCTCCACCGCGGAGTGCGTCGAGCAGACTGACCCTCGTATGCGTGCCTCCGTCAAAGCAGGACTCAGAGATGGCGCTGGTCGGGAGCCTTAGGCAGTATGCTAGCCAGGGAGGCAGCCCGCGCTCGATCTCGAACTCGGCACTCAGCACAAGTTCAAGCCCCAGCCCGTCGCGCATGTCAATCCCCTCCAAGTCTTTCTCTTCGGGACGCAGTGCAGGTTCCACGCCAGGTCCAGCGCGAATGTCGTTCGCCGCCAAGTCTTTCGCTGGCCCGAACTCCCCGCAGTCGCCTCCTCGAAGTGGGCATAGCTCCGGACGCGTTTCGCGGAGCCCCTCGAGTCCGTCTCGCATATCGTTTGCTTCGGCATCTTTCTCTGCACCAGGAAGTCCTTTAGCCCCGACATCGGTTGGCGACCACAGGCGGAGCAGCTCCACTTCGTCTTCGTCTTCGATGTCTAGGTCACCGAGACTCTCTCCTAACCAGATCTACGACATGGCGAAGGCATCTGCCCAACCTCCGGCTGCCATTATGAGCCCGGCTTCACCCGCCGGGTTCAGGCAGCTTGCAGACGATGTCTATCTTCCGTTCGTAGACCGTCCCACTGAGGTCTCGTTGCTTATCTCGGAAAGAGGGAACGCGAAGATTATGGCTCTTTTGGCGCAATCTCTTTCATCAGCGATCAATCAGCTGCCCCCGCGCTCGGTAAGCGACCTCGCTGCATCGCCGGAAAGCTGGTCATTCGAGGAAATTACATTCTGGTTGACTGGTGTTCCTCGGGAGGAAGTGTGCGATGTCCTTTGGGTGGACACTATGCGGCGTGCGGTTGTTTTGCGAAGCGAGGTACTGTGGGAGCGCTTGAAGAGCATGCTTGGCGTTCCTCCAGAGCTTGATGTTTGTGTTTTTAATGCTTCCTTCTCCGCTGCAAGAGAAGATGCGTCTTCTGCCGAGGGCCCCCTTACTTTCGACAAGATTCATGCCGCACCGTCTTCTTCTATGGCGCAGCTCAATGACATCTGCGAGGCTGCAGAGGATGATGCGGAATCAATGTCTAGCACAGAAGACTGCGTGCTCGGCCTCCGTGTTTCAACGCCGTTCGCCTCTTCAATGCCCCCGGGCCCATCCTCGCGCCAGCCATCGCCATCGACATCCGCCTCGCTGCGCTCTCGGTCAGTGAGCCAAAGCTCTGTCCCGAAGTGTTCGTCGCCGCTCGCACCAAAGCCGTCCAGTCCGCTTCAGATTCCCGGTAGGGAATCTAGCGTAGCCTCGCTGCATGTGCGCACGAACAGCAAGCTGTCGCCGCGCAGCAGGGAGTTGGTATCTCCGAAATTTCCCTCGAGCTTTGATAAGATTGGGGCGCAGCGAACTCCTTTGACCGTTATTTGAAAGTAAATCTTGTTTTCTGTGCTGTTGACAAATGTTTTGTAGTGTTCTTCGGTGAAGCGTGTGTGCTTTCATGTATTGTGTGTTTTTTTTTTTTTTTTTTTTTACGGGTCTTTGGTTGTTCTGGGTTTCGTGTTTCTTTTTTTTTTCTTCTGTTTTGGTCGCTGGAATTATGGACTCTCGGGACATTTGCATGACTTACTTTTTCACGTATATATATATATGGGCCTTCTTCTGGATTTTGACGTGATACTGAGAAGCGAGCAAAGCGATTGAGAACACAAAATTCCTTATTCTGTCAGAACCGGGAATGTTTGCCTCTCCCGAGCTTGAACTTCAATTGTCGAGGATCGATAATTCCATACGGAGAGATCATTCCGTCTTTCAAATTGTTTCAATTGCCCATGGATGATGGCCTTGTAGAGCAAATGAAGCGTTTCGCGTGTACTCTAACCCCTAGAATGTCAAACAAAGCTCCTGGCCTGAACATAAGCTTCTTCTCTTCTTTTCAAATTTCCGGATCTTAGTCGTCGCAAGATCGCCATGGCGGCATTATGCAATAGCAAGCGTTATTCTTGCGCAACGAAGCAAACGCGCCGTCGAGGATATCGATCGGAAGATGAGCAGCAAATGCACGCAGTGCCCCCGATCATCACGGGTGGGATTAGTTACGATAATTTTATAATTTGAACCCGCCGAAGTAGCTAAAGAGAAGGCTCGGGGCTGATCCTTCTGCAAAACCGAAACTATTGGTCTACAGACCATAGGTTGAAATCCATACCACGTCTGCGTCCTGAAAGAAATCTTGATCTGTGTTATAAGATAAGAACAGTACGAAGAGTGATCAAACTCGTTTCCGGCGTCTGACGCGGTGGTTGGTGGTAAAGCCGGTAAGGGCCATGCGTGGGAATACGTAGTGGTTGGTGGCTCAGAGCGCGTCTAGAGTCCCGACGCGTCCTGTCTCATCTTTCAACTTCCTCTCACTCAACACTCACGTCTCCAGAGCAAGGAAATGGCTGAGTACGTGAAACATGAGCCTCATCGAGCTAATATAGTAACTAAGACTTTTATCCAGCACTAAAGCTGCAGCAGCGTTAACGGCGGGGAACGAAGGCTCGACCGAGCCCAGCGTTGAGGAGTGCGTTGAAAAGGCGAAACGCGCGTTAGCCCTTAAAAAGTATGAGCAAGCCGTGGACCACTATGCGACGGCCTTGGAAATAATGTATGTTTCCTGTGAAACGCGTCGGGCAGTGACTAACTAGCATACCTGGCTTGTGCACAGGGCAGCGCAGTTTGGCGACGGAGCCCCTGAGGCAGCAGACCTCTATTTTGCGTATGGGAAGGCTCTTCTGGAAAACGCCATCTCTCAAACTGCTGTACTTGGAAAGGAGCAGGCAGACGAAGAAGATGAGGCTAACGAGGCTGGTAAGTTCGCTTTGTTGGTTTCTCTCACTTCGTCGATGAAGTTGCTGACGTGTCTTCCAACGCCATTCTCAGCGTTAAATCCATTTATCTCTTTCTCGGGGGATGCGGAAGAGGACAACGCGACAGCGCCCGGAGGCGACGACGTTGCGGTTGACCTCTTTGCAGAAGCAAATGCTGCTGTTGAGGATGAAGAGAAGGAAGATGACGAAGAGGAGGGCGAAGAGGATGCAGACGGGGAGCCGGAGGATGACTTTAATGCAGCCTGGGAAGTGCTTGATCTTGCACGTGCTTTGTTCGAAAAGCGCAAAGAAGAAGACGACAACATCAAGCTCAAGCTGGCGGACACGTACATTGCTCTGGGCGATGTTTCATTGGAGACAGGTAATACCTCATTGATGACCTTGTTTGTCATTCCTGTGAGCTCATCAATCTTGCAGAGAAGTTCGATTTAGCCATTTCAGATTACGAAGCGGGCGCGGCTCTCAAGACCGAACTCCTTCCACTTTCTTCGCGTCAAGTTGCAGAGGCGCACTATAAGCTCAGCATCGTACTCGACCTCACGTCCGGGCGGCTCGCGCAAGCAATTGAGCACGCCGAGAAGGCACTCGACAGTGTGGAAGCTCGCCTTGCAGAATTACGCAATGGTCTAAGCGGCCAGCTGCCGCCGCTACCCATCCAGACTAAATCAGATGCAAAGGGGAAGGGTAAAGCATCCGGTATAATCCTCGCGCAAGACGAACTTGTTCAGAAAATGAGCAAAATCCAAATTGAGGCGGAGATCAAAGAGTTGGGTGAGCTTCGGGAAGACCTTGCACTTAAGGTTCGTTTTACTTAAAAATGATCGACGGGCGTAAGATGGAACTGACTGCTGACCAGGTCGATGAATTGAAAACGAGTCCGAACGGTGACCCCCCTACAAACGCACCAGAGCTTGTTGCGAAGGCACTTGACAGAGAGCTCAATCCGGGATCTTCTAACCCCGGAAATCCCTCAGCATCTGTTGTCGTTAATGACTTAACTACGATGGTAAAAAAGAAGAAAAAGCCGGTAAATGCCAACGTAGCCCCAGAGACGAATGGAAAACGCAAGGCCGAAGACGATACGCCAAGCGATTCCAAGAAGGCTAAGGTCGAAGACTCCGCTGCAATATCTTGATCGCAAATGGACATTACGCGCACACCGTCCGATGTTGTATCGTTTTCCTATATTTACATATCTTTATTAGGATTTCGACAGATCAATACCGCCCCATTGAATAGAATATAAGTTCAAAATGGAATCAAAAAGGCAGCGTTGTCGTCGAGATCTTTTCGTGCTTGTATATTTTCTTTCCCTCTCCTATGCCGAACTCACCGACGACGTGTCCCTTGTCACCCTTACTTCGCATCACGTACTTGTAAGTGACGAGGCCTTCGAGACCCACTGGCCCTCGTGCATGGATGCGTCCCGTGCTAATCCCGACTTCTGTGCCAAACCCATAGCGGAACCCGTCCGCAAAGCGCGTGCTTGCGTTCACAAACGTCCCTGCGGAGTCGACGCCCCTGCAGAATTGCCCAGCATGGGCCTCTGACTCGGTCACGATTGCCTCGGTGTGATGCGACGAATGCGCGTTGATGTGTGCAATCGCGGCGGAAAGTGATGGGACGGCGAGGACCGAAAGTGTGAGAGCGAGGTGCTCTGTGTCGTACGCATCGGGTGGAGCGGACTTAACGTGTGTTGCAAAGTTAGGAGGGTGCAAGGGGAGGGATTGCAAGGCGGCGAGGGTCTGTGAGTCGCAGAGAAGTTCGACTCTAACGGAGAGAAGAGCCTGTGCAACAACCGGCCACAGCGTGGACATTAATGATTCGTGTATGATGAGGGTTTCGGCTGCATTGCAAGCTGCTGGATAGTCGGTCTGAAGGAGACATATTCGTGAGTGAAGGTTACGTTGGCTTTGACAAAACTGAAATGCACTTTTGAGTCAATCACTACCCTCACCGCCTTTTCTTCATCTGCACTTTCATCTAGGAATACCGCACAGAGTCCGTCCGCATGACCCATGACAGGAATACGCGTGCTGTTTTTAATATTGCGGACAAGGCTGTTGCTTCCCCGAGGTATGACTAGATCAATGTACTGGTCCAATGCGAGGAGGGACGAGACCTCATCGCGCGTTTGTATAGCCTGTATATAGTTTTGTGGCAAGCGTGTTTTAGAGAGCGCATTTCGAATGGCATGGGATAGAAGGGTGGTTGTTCGGTTTGATTCCTTGCCTCCCTTCAGAATTGCGGCATTTCCTAGTACATTCAATTAGCCAGGGTGCATATATACAGGTACTTGGCAGAGCTCACCAGATTTGATCGCTAGAGCAGCGATGTTGACCACAACCTCCGGCCGCGCCTCAAAAATGACCAATAGCGCGCCGATGGGACATGACACACGGTAGAGCTCAAGGCCGTCGTCCAGCTCCGATGCATACGAGACGTTGCCCGTCGGGTCTGGCAGCGCAGCGACGTCCAACACTCCCTGAAGCATAGAGTCCCATTTGTCGCCCTTAAATAAATCCAGGCGCTTCACGAGCGAGGAGGAAAGACGGCCTGCTTCCACCTCTCGTTGTGCGGCCTTCCGGGAGTCAAGATCAGCGAGCCCGTCGTACTCGTGATTTTTCTAAACTTCGCACCTCCAAATCCGCTGTGTTTGCTTCAAGTAGTTCGTCTTTGAGTGCCTCTAGCTCGGTCTTGATGAGGTATAACGCATCAACCCGTTCCGACACATTAATGAGCTGAGAGGTTACGAATGCTGCCTTTGCTGCCTTCGCTATTTCGATAGGACTTGATTGAGACATTCAAGTAAGCGAATAGTGACAATGGACGGCAAACAAGCCTGCAAGTTCAAGAGAAAATTAGAGGTTAGAGGGTTTGTTCTCTAAAAAAAAACACCTCCCTTAACTAAAAGGTGGTCGAGGCCGACGTATGGCTCAGATGTAGGAGTCAGGTCCGACTGATTTCCGCTGGAAAGTCTGACTCACGAGGTTGAAAAATTAACAGACTGTTTGAGTGGGTCAAAATAAGAAATAGAACTTATTATCTTGGACGTCAAGGATACATATTACTGAGATCGTATATCCACTCAATGAAGTGGTTGTTCGCTGGCGAGGCGAAATTTTCCTTTCTTGTCGGTGAAATACGCTGTGCTTCAATGAAAAATCTGCTTTGAACACATCATATCGTTTGGTATCAATTTCCCTCCCAATCCATGGTATCAGTATGAGAATATACTGTCAAGTAGAACCGAATAGCAAGAACTATGAATTAAGGAAAGACCTGTCAGCGCTGTGTAGATACAAAAGCGAGTAGAAAAAAGAGCTAAAATAGGGAGCGACGGCGGTTTAGACTCAAAAGTAAGAAATACAGAAAGTCATCGCAGAATCGGGGGACAAAGAAACAAATCGGATAAACTAGTAGAAATCGTTAGATGAGCGACGCGACACCGTTCTGCTGCTTGGACGCATCGCTATGGTTCTGGAAGCGGTTCGCCCCAAAGGCCGGGGCACCCGAAGCTGGAAGAGTCGGCCCGGTTGAAGTGTTGAACATTGACGCTCGGAACGGATTGGCGACGCCCGCCGCGCCTGTCGCCTGAGGTCGGAGTCCAACGCCCAGACTCGACCCAAACGCGGACCCGCTACCACCCGGGAGTGGAAAGCTGCCTAAACCTGTCGGCTGCGCATTGAGCGCTCCGAGCCTGGATGGTCCTGTTGTTGCAGACGAGACACCACCAAACGAAGGAGTAGTTGTCGAGTTCGAGCCTAATGTCGAGCTCCGTCCGCCAAAATAGTTGCCATTTGGCGGTGGTGATGTGGATTGTGATGAATTCATCAGCGACCCGAATTCACTCGTACCCAGTCCATTTCCTGTAGGCTGAGTGGAGGGTTGAGCACCGGCCGATGGTGTCGAGGCGCCGGACTGCGGAATAGGAGGTAACGATTCAAGTAGGGAAGCACCAAATGAAGACGTTGGCTTGAAGGCCTTGAGGCCCGAGTAGCCGGTTGTCTGAGGCTGCAACGGCGATGAAAATGACGGCGCAGATGTTGCACTGCTTGCGCCGGTTGGCTGACTCGAAAACGTAGATGTCGAAGTCGGATGAGACGCTACTGAGGGCGTACCAGTTGTATCACTCCCGTGCTTCGGATCGACCGACCAATTATTGTTGAATGAGAACGACGTTGCGATGCTCGACATGCCCGAGCCCTCCGTTGAGCCTGACGACGGTATCTGCGTCACCGAGCTGAAAGGAGAGGATGTCGACGCAGGCGTCGCCTGCTGTTGATTAGGAAGAGGCTGTGCGGGCGGCTGACCAAACATTCCCGGCCTCCCGAAGGCACCTGTAGTTAGCTCCTGGAGAGTTGGCGGCTTCGGCACAGGTGGTGCAGGCTCCTGAGGGACACCAAACGGATTTCTTGAGCCTGTCTGATGCGAGACCACCGGCTTCATTGCCTGCCCAAACGAGTCCCCTATGCTCGTCAACGGCGTTGACGCTGGGCGCTGAGGCAGGCTCTGATTGATCGTCCCGTTGGTGGCACTTGGCGGACTACTCGCCGTGTTCGAGATCGGCACTGGCGCAAAGCTGGAGCCCTGGAAGCCTTGCGCCTGATTCGAGGGAGGCGGAATGGAGAAGGACGGCCCGGGCGCTTGGAAAGTACCTGAATTCGCTCCAGGGGAGCCGCCGATCCCGAAGGCTGGCATGCCTGTCGTCTGCGGCATCAGCATGCTCTGGCGGAAAGGATTCGCCCCGGTAGACTGGGGCTGCAGAAAGCCCGTGGGCTGTGCGACTTGCGGCTGGAGGAACGACGAAAATGATGGGTGCTGTTGCTGCCCAAAGGTGTTTGGTTGTGGCTGTTGGAAGGGTGCACCGGGGAAAGCGGTCTGTTGCGGCTGAATAAAGCCTGTTGATTGAGGTACCTGAAACTGTCCAAATGGCTGCTGTTGTGGAAATGCACCAGTCATTGCCATTGATTGACGCTGAACAAAAGGATTATGAGGTGCTTGCTGTTGCTGCTGAAGTTGACTGTAATATGTTACTCGATAAGTAAAAATGAGGAAGGGAGGGAATGCGTACTTGTTTGACTGGGTAGCAAACATAACAGTTTGCTCTTCCTCAATCGAAGAGAAGAAATCGACAAGTGCTTGATTCGACTCTTTCGCTGGAGGCGTCGCAACTGACGAACTCGGACCAGGTTTTGGTGATGTAGCACGAGTATTGGAAGAAGAGCTTTCTGAAAAGCGGACAAAAAAGAATCAGCCCAACAGGACGGCACATCATGAGAGGACAGACACTTGCCCCTGTCAATGCTCTTGGTCGGCTTCTTGATTCCTTCCTTCGCGTTCTTGTCCGCTAACGCTTTGGTGGTCTTGTATTCTATGCGATTCTGTTCAAAATTCGGATCGTTCAAATATTCCTCAAGGGCTGCCACTAGAGACACTGGCGCCTGTGGTACAAAACATCAGAATACAATTCACCGTTAATATGTAAGTGCTGGACTGACGTGTTTAAGATTAGGGATCGGAACGTTGAGCAAGTTTTGAAGCTTCCTCGCGATCCCAAGGTATTCCACCACCTTCTCAGTCTGCTTGCAGAAGCTGCGATAAATCGAGAGGGCGGCCTGTGCATCGACATGTGACATCTCGAAATAGTGTTCGAGAACGTTTATAACTCCTTCATTTAAAGCCTGGAAAAGAATCAACAAGTCCTTGACGAGCATACGGAGCGCCGTGACATTCAATTCATCCTCCAAGTTGTCGAGATAGAACTGAATAGCCATCTCATCACGTTTTCTAAAGCATAAAATATGATTGCACTCACTGTGCATTCTACAAGGGCTGTGGTAGTCTTCTGGACAGCCTTCGTCTCTCGGAGTAATCCCTTCTCAACCGTCATGGAACGTAACTTCCGACCCATCATTGTTTTACTCCTCTGGGGTCCACCAGCGGACTTAAAGGAGTTGGTCCTTATAGCCTCGACAGAGTTCTCAACCCTAATGTCGCGATTTGAGTCAGTCTGCACGCGCACGGGGTCATGCTTGAGGTCTCTGTAAGTGCGTATGCGCGTATCGAGGTATATAGAATAGTTCTGCAAGTTCTTCGGGGTGTTGTAGCCTGTGGTATATACTGAGACGTATTTCTCAGCAAGTTCCTGGATGACCTACCCTCCCAGTGTCCTGTAGATACACCTCGAAGTTTCAGAACATCATCAGACGATAAGTACGAGAGGACGTTGTCCGTAGCGCCATTCCGAATCATAGTGTGCAATACAATGAGAGCCTTGAATACAACCTACCCCGCATGAGAAGTGATAAGACGACAATCTCTAGATAAAGATGGAGCAACATACGATAGAGTTTGGCTCTCTTAGTCGTGGAGAGAGTGCCTTACACACATCGTGAATAGCGCCGTCTTCGGAGTACGTTGCGGCGATGATGGGGTCAAGGTACTGTAAACGTATCATGAGTCTCGCTAACGTTACGAAAATATGAAGAATACCTTGGCTTTTGGAGGCGCGGATTTCGGCTTGCAAGCCAATTTAACAGTCTTGTCGAAGCTTGACATGTCGTCCTCGACGTCGCGGACGACGGCGACGGATGAGATGCGGACGGAGTCGGGGCTAGGCTCTAGCAGATGTAGAAACCCAAATATGGATGTCCATTACGTTTCGAGTATGTAGTTATGTATGTCCATGTACAATCAACGCGCGATTTTGATGGTTACACTGACCATGGCTCGTTCTGACTTGCAGAAATCAATTACAACGTACAGACACGACGGCATCGCCTATTGTCGTCGTACTGGTTGGATTACGACCACGACAGTCACTTATCCATGCCCGAAAAGCACAACGCCCCAAATCCTCACAAGTCATCTAGGACACAGGAGATCCTATCAAATGCGAATACAGCTTTGAGCGTTGCGAGCGACCTGGCACCATTGGTTCCGGTGCCGATTCTGTGCTCTATTTTCACTGCGGCAAGACAACTTGTTGATGTGTCTGTCGTGAGCTGTACTGCCCTCCTCGGTCATGTATTTACATTCAATATTTTTTTTTTCATACAATTGAAGAAAATGCGACAAGATAAGCAAGAATCGGCGGAGCTCGCTGAATATGTTGCGGATTTGACATGCCATATCCATAAAACATTATATGGAAAAGAGAGCATCATCGACAAGGACCTGAGCCTGTCTCTCAAGCAGCTTTGCAAGTGAGTGCATCATTTTCTCCTCCTATCATTTATTCACTATCGGAAATAATGGTCAGTGTTCTAGACGAAGTCAGGGTATTTATGGAGCGTCAAGTTGCGCTAAACATTTGGCAAAGATTTCGACACAGATGTAACGTATCCGAGAAGCTCGTACAATATAGGAGCCGACTGCAGTATTCTATGCAAACATTTACAGTGAGTGGGGATACAAACCAAGCAAACATTGAACCGACGGTCTTTTATAGACAACATCGAATATCCGCCAGGAGCTCAGCCTGAGGTACTTGAGAGATGGTATGGATGACTTGAAATCAGCTGTTCAGAGCGGACAAACTTTCGATGGGCAGGTAATTATGTGAACAAGTACATTACCATTTACCGCTGAGATTTTCTTCTTTTGGAAGTACCGGATTTATCGCTGGGGCGAAATAGAAATCTTGAACTCACGCGAGCCGCCTGCAGAAGAGGCTTCGTCAGAAATTGAGATTTACGATGCAAAAGTCGATGGAGAAGTAAGAGTAGTAAAGGTATATCGCGATAGCGAGGTGTGTGCACAATGCTCATCTCCCATCGACCGTATTGAAAATGTGGGGTTCTAGACATTCAAGCGCTCAAACTATGTTTTGAAGCTAGTTCGGTAACATATAGTTTTCATCCATAGATATTAAAATGAATACGCGACTATTTCTAGTGAACGCCCAGGCCTTCCATTCGCTCAACTCGATGGCTACGCAAGTGACACATCATCACCTTTTCTAGTGCTTAAAGGTGGTAAGTGAGGTCATTATTATCTCCCTGTCAGCACTCTTATAGCACGCAGGCCTGAGAAACATGTTCGATTATTTGATTGGCCTAGACTCTGTGGATTATTTTGTCAGGCGCCTTGGCTTCGTTAGTCTGTTGCTTTCTGACGTGGCCACTTATGCTGACTCCGAGTATCCCATTAGATGATTGACATGAAAGTACGTCCCTTTAATAATCTGCGCTAAGCTGTCTCACAGCGCGCACGCAAAGAGAGCAATGGTATTCTTAACGTCGCATGATTTGCGTTGGAAAGGCCAGGTAATGGTATACCAGAATTTTCCTTAATAGCCCTGCTCCTGATCGATTGGCTTTCGAGGTCGAGAAACTTATGATTAGCGAAAGCGGGCGACTTGCAATGGGTTATGCCGATGATATCATAGAGCGCTCGGACACAGACTCTTACCGGGAAAATATGCGCGTGATGATCAGTTGGCCCAAACTTGGTGTAGCAGAGGGGCTCCACGTTCTGTGCGTGGTCTGAGGGGAATGTGTGTGTCATACTAATATCTTGCTCAACCAGCGAGGAGCGCGAGGATATAACACTCGTGCAACTTCATGCGACACTTCAGAGCTCTAAGAGAAATCAACTTTGTCTTGAGTCGATGTCCAGACTCTGGGGACAGTATATCGACGAACTCAGTTGCGGGATCTCAAGTTTCGTAGCTGTTTCAAATTCACATCCCCCTTTCGTGGGAAGTATAGGGTACCTGAAAGCTCTAGAAGATGGTCTACACTTGTTTGTCATCGATAACTCGTTCTCCGGTAGAGTTAAAGCGAGGACAACCGCCCAGGTTCGACCATGCATAGATGACGAGGAATTATATGATGCTGTAGACGAAAGCAATGGAAGTCACCGGAGAGAATTTTCCGGTGAAGACGTCTCGTAAGTAAAGTCTGTTGTATGCTTACGAAAGGATAAAGTTAGTTGATTTAAATCGTATCAGCATGCCGTTTCTTATTAGCAGGAGCAAAGGGGTGTTGCACCTAACTAGGACGTCCTACGTCCATTACGCTGCACATGGATGGGCAGCAGAGCACCTTTCGCGATGTGGTCACGAGCTGACTATCTGCCACGATTTTGACCTCAAGCAGCTTGTTATTGGTAGGTCTTTTGTCTTGTTTGAAACAAAAAAAAAAAATTGCTTACGGTGAAATCTTATAATAAAAAAGTTACTGGCGTAATTGAGCGTGTCAGTGCGACGTTTCTAGACGAAGACATTTGCGCTACAATGTCTGAAGAATTCGGAACTATGCCATCCATTTATTTGAATGTCCACCCACCTGATCAACGAGGTTTTCTTCAAAAGCCATGGGGCTTCTTGTCTGAAACCCGTAATAAACCAACGCTAGAACATCCTGACCAATCGTCAGATGACCCCTACCTGACTGCGACTGCGACTGCGACTGCATTCAAGCTCAGAATGAATGGAGTAACGGTGGATATTGAGTGAGTATTTATGCATTTGAGTCTGAATAGAGCATGCCTTACACTATATTGAAGGCAAAGCTTTAAGCTTAGTTGCTTTCAGTTCTCGTCTACAGAGGCTGCAGTAATTGAACAAATGTACATTCCTTTCTCTTCTATATAAATCCCTTACGGTCCCGAGCACACTATCAATTTTCCAAAGCCAACCCGATTACTTATATCATCCCATGAACCGGGAAAGCGAAAAACATTCAAGCAACGGAGTCTGGATCAAGCTCTCGGGACTTGCCGAGGCCGACTGTCGCGTCGCGACGCGTGCCGTGTGCGTCGATCCTTCTTGCTTCAAGTTCTACACTTACCATCATGTTTTAAAGCAGCCTTCTTCTCTCAAATTCAACTGGCGTTCCCTCCTTCACGAACCAACTGTACCGAAATGAAGAACTTTACCGTACAGTCAAGTCTTCTTCTACATTCTCAACGTATTAGATAATGAGAAAGCCCATTGCTGGTCTCCATTGGAATCCTGCCTGGACTCACTCATCCCTCGTCTGCCTGAGACAGATTACGGCGGTGACTCCCTTTGCGTCCTATAAGAAGCCTACCCTCCCCCGAAACTGTCTCTCCCTTAACCTACTACCTTGTGCTGTAGATTCTGATTTTGCTACCCGCTTAATCCCCAATTTCTGACAATGTTCTGCCCCTCGAACAACCTGCTTCGTGCAACGAACATGTTCAGTGCTAAGGTATGCTCGTCGCTCACGATCCTCTTTCATCGTTCTCATCACTCTCGAGCAGCCGGCGACGTTCGCAGAGGTCTGCACCCGCAGCGTCCTCAGCGGCCGACTCAACGACTACGCCCTGAAGAGCGTTCTCGGCAAAGGTGCCTTCGGTTCAGTCCTGCTAGCTGAGACGACCATCGATGGCGATTCTGGCCAAGTCGCCATCAAGGTCGTCCGTCGCTCGGGCGTGACCGATGTCTCACTTGTGACTATGATCCATGAAGAGCAGAAGCTAATGAGATACTTTACTACTAACAACGGCTTAGGTTACTTTCCTCAGCTCATCGAATCCTTCTACGACGAGCACAACTACTACCTCGTCTCGGTGAGTACCGCCTACTCCCCCTGTGTCTCACTTATGCTGACCGGTCTCGCTTCTCCAGGAGTACATCTCCGGCGGGACGCTGAGAGACGAGATGAAGCGCTGTGGTGGCAGGCTTCCTCTGAGTCGTGTCAAGTTCATCATGGCACAATGCGTATGTCTTTTTCTTTCTCCCTTCGTCGGACTACTCATGTCTCACATGCTGTTCAGATGGTCATCATCGGGTTTATGCACGAGCACGGAGTGATGCACCGTGACATCAAGCCTGAGAACATCCTCATCGATGCGGTCGGCAACGTCGTGTTCACGGACCTCGGCCTTGCGCGTCGCTTCTGCTATGTGCTTGCGACCGATGTCGGCGTCATCGTTGATGGGCACGTCCGGACGTCGGTCAGCGGCTGCGGCACACCCGGATACATGGCACCGGAGGTGCTCCTTGGCGAAAGGTACTCCAAGCAAGTAGACATGTACTCGCTAGGATGCCTGATGTACGAGATGGTTTTTGGCGTCGTGAGTAATCCATTCCTTTCTCCCGTATCGACGATTTTATTTACAAAGTATCTCTACAGCTTCCATTCCGGCAAAGGAACATGAACGATCTCGCTTCCGCTGTCATCGAGGGCTCGTACAAATTTCCGGCCCATTGTAATGTAGATCTTATGACGCTCGACATGATATCGGGGGTAAGTCGCTTATCTCGTTTTCCGCTAGCAGGGCTTACTGACGAGTCACTCGCAGCTCCTCGCGTCGAGGCCTTATTATCGACTCACAATAGAAGACGCGAAACGCCATGGGTATTTCGCCGAGATGTACGTCCGTTTTACAGCCGTGCTTCACGAACCAGCTAGCTAACCTTTTTCTCGTTGCAGAAATTGGAATCTCATGGCGAATCACAAGTACGAGCTCCCTACCGAATGGGCCCCTCCCTTGCCGAGAATAGACAAGAGCAGAGCGATCAACAAGGATATGCTCGTCGACAGGTCGTTGGAGTTCCAAGAGCCGATATGCTGGCCGCACGATCTCCAATTCATCATGCTACCGCACAAGCCGACTAACAGACGGCCTGCTTCACCGCATCCCGAGGAAAGTCGCGTGGATGTCGGTCGAAAGGTTATGACGTTGCTCGACAATGCGCGGAACCGCAGGGAGATCACGAACAGAATCGCCATCGAGCCACCGGCCGTGCGTGCAAGAATGGACGATGCTCAATTCTCCGAGTTCAAGCATTCGATACTGAGTGTCGGAGAAATCGTCCTTCCCGCCCGGAACGTTCATCGCGCGGCCTACGTCGCCATCGAGCCTCCTCTAGCGCCGGAACACGAGTTTGGCCAGGACCTGAGGGATGTCATCGACAGAGTCATGGATGAACCGGTCGGAATGAACTATTACGACCCGATCATTCTCACTAGCACGCTTGCCATCGACATACCTGTCGTGGCCGTCGATGAGATGCACGGAATCAAACGTGTCCAATTCTCGCAGATGAATCGCTCGATGGTGCTTCCTTCCCCGAGTATCGATCGCTCTGCTTATGACGCCATCACTTCCCCTCCGATTCCAGGCCGCGAGTTTGAACAAAACTACATGGACTGCATCGACATCTCGCAACCGTCCTGGATGAATTATCTCAACCCCCCTACGCGCACGCCTGCCATCGACATTCCTGTCGGGGCTGAAAATGCGATGGGCGGACGCAGACATGCTCAGTACTCAGAGTTCGGTAGATCGATACTGAGTGTCGGCGAGATCATGCTTCCTTCGCCGGATGCTTATCACGGCATTTCCTACGCCGCCATCGAGTCTCCCCTAGCGCTGGAATACGGGATTTCTCAGTGGGACTTCTTCGGTCTGATTCCGCCATCGAATGTTTTGGCCGTTCCTGGATTTGTCAAATCCGGGGCAACGCTCCCACCGACGCCTGCTCCGAGGACACCGATGTCCGGGCTTTCGAGGACTCCCAACGTTGAACTCAAGGACGAATTTTCTCGATTCTCTGGACAATGGGTCGCTTGGACGAGGGCCGTGAGTGATGGCCGGCGGATGGACCTGACGGCGTGAGGGGTGAGGGGAGGAGGAAGAGGAGGGGGAGGGGGAGTGTGGAAGGGACTGAAGGGCGGGCTAAATGAGCCCTTAGGCGGCTCTGATTCCACAACATGGTACGTAGTCTCCGCGTCTACATGATTTCCATCTTACCGACTTATGTTATCGTAGTTTGCTTTTCCCGCGCGCCCACCGGATACCCGTAATGGACGCTGACTCTCGCCTTTCGTTTTCTCTCTCTCTCACCTTGCTTCACACGTCTCATTTCCCTTGACCTCTTTTCTTCTTTTCCTTTCTTTCTCTTTCTTTCTCTTTCTCTTCTCTTTCTCTTTCTTTCTCTTTCTCTTTCTCTTTCCTTCTCTTCTTTCCTTCCTTCCTTCCTTCCTTCCTTCTTCTTCTTCCTTTCTTTTTCTTTCTTTTCTTTCTTTCTTTCTTTCTTTCTTTCTTTCTTTCTTTCTTTCTTTCTTTCTTTTTTTGGTTATTGACTGCGTTCCAGGAGAGGAAGCAGTGTTCGGTGATGTGCGATGCAATTGGAAGCATGCAACACCGCAGTACGCGCAGCCTGAGAGTGGCTTCGGCGTACGTGCTCTCGTCTTTGGGGAGACCTGCGTCTCCGATCGACGCCCAGGGAAGGTGAAGGCACGCGCCTTCTCTGTACACCGGCCGGATATGCATCTTGAACCGAACGGCAAGGCGCAGAAAATGCAAAATGCAAAACAAAAAAAGTGAAAAAAAAACAAATGAAAACCCGAAAAAAAGACTTGTTTCCGTTTCGCTTCCTGCTTCCCTTTCCCTGTTTTCTCTTTTTTTTCTTTTCTTTTCGTGATTTCATTCTAACCCAGTCAGTTCAAGGGTTAGCCATCGGATGTTGCTGAAGACATTCGACCCGATCCCCTTTCGACAGCACGATCGGAGCACGGACACCACGCCCAGATTAATCCATGCTTTTTCACTTGCAGAAAAACGCTTTTCTACAATTTCTCCCGGGATGGGTGCAGGGATACTGTGGAGACTCCCGCCACAGGCCCTGCACCCTTTCCCATTCTTGTGCGTTCTTTCCCATATTCTCGCCTTTTCCCAGCTCATTGTGAACGTTTTATTTTTATCTTTATGTTCATTTTTCTGCTATGGTCGCCGCTCCGATATCTTTCAACATTCATTTCCCGAGTCTCAACGGTCACCCACACCTGAATGCATCTGGAACCCAGCCCGGTTGGCGACACTCGATATCGGCCAGAAGAAATCTGGCTCATTTGCGGACTGCGGAATAATTATCGGTATCTTAGGCAAGTGCTTTCCTAGTACCCATGACGGACGGAATGCCGTACACTCATCTCCTCAACTCTTTTTTTGAGACTCGGCGCAATGCCCTTCTGGACACAATTGAGCACATAGTGAGTTAGCTCTATCCCATCTTTGCGAACCTTCGTCAACCTAGGCACAAGTCTAGGAGATAAACAACAGGCTTGACTCGATGACAATCACAACTCCGACTTCCCAACCGCAGGTCACCGATATCAACCCAGCCGGAGTTCGATTGTAAGGTAGCATTGCAGTATTTTACTAATTCGGTGAATACCGTCCCGCTTTAGGCAAGTGTGGACCTACAACCGACTGCGTCACCTCGTGCTCTCATCCTCGGGAAGCTCCGTGTACTCGAGTTCTTTTCACATTATCGTCGTCGACTCGCTTCTCCTCATTCAGGCTGCATCTTCATCTTGGGTCAATATTGTTCTCACAGCGCTGTGCGTATTGGACGTCTTGAACATCGACGAGTTCGAGGCTGCTGCGCAACCTGAGTACGTGACAGTAAGTTCTGTCAGTATCTGGCAAAGGAAGACCTTCTCACATCGTTTCTTCTGCGCCCCTATCTGACTGAATGAAAGCGTCTTCGCGATGCTCCATCGACGCCCTGGCTTCTTATCGGGAAGCGCCAACGGCAATAGGGTGATTGTAAGGCTCAAGTGACGATGCGTTGAGTTTCAGCGAGCGTTTGTGCCGTGCATTAGTCCCAATTCCCCGGATGGCTGCAGTACCATTATAGGCCGTGAAGAAAAACAGCAGGCTTAGGCTCGACGACAATTACAACTCGGACTCCCTCTCGCAGTTCGAAGATATCAGTTCAGTCCGAGCTACGTGACGTAGCCTCAACAGGCGATACTGCGAGCCGACTTGCGACTTGTCCTCAGGTCCCTTCGCCCTCTGCTGGACTTTTCTTCTTCTTGTTTATTGCCTAAGCTGGCGTTTCACTATCACCACCAAGGAACACAGACACATGCGAACCCCCCCCCCCCACCCCCCAATACTCTATACCGCCGTTGTATATGTCGTCTTGTGCCGTGCTGCCTACTCGTCAAAAATGCGTTTCTTCTGTTTCGCCGTTGAACCGAGTCTAAGTCGACTTGCTCATCCTACTTCCCCTGCCGTCCTTATCCGCCACTTGTACTAAGTGCCATTACTTCAGCGAATGCCACAGCTATATACAGGGAACATGAATTAGTTAATTCTGGCACCTTCCACCAACTAGAATTGGTCCCAGCTACTAAGGAGATTCGGAACTACATAGACGTACCACTAAGTGATATATCTAAAATCCGAGCCCGAGCTTTTAAGGGAGAATTGGAAGTCATAAGAAAATCGAAAGAAAAGTCATGCATTGCGTAGAAAAGCGTTGCAAGATCCAAGTGTTTAGCATTTCGACCGTTATATGTAATGTCCGAACGCGATGTCATAAAATAAGCTAAACACTTCCAAATATTGAGAGATACGCGTCTCAAAATTCTCGAGTTAAAATTTTGAGGCAGTATCCAACCTGCCTCAAAATTTGAGTGATGGCTCTATTTGCACCTGGGGTTGGCCTATACGCATAATGGGCTTTTGCACTGGCCGCTGGCGCTTATATGACTTGAAACCTGCCGATTTGTTCCCACATGAATCAGAGTGTTGTTATTGACAACAGGAAATGCGCTTACAATGTGCCGACATTCACGTAGTGATCACTCACAGCACTGTAGAACAGTCGCTCGTAAGCGGGCAGAGAAGAAAACGCTACCCATCTTCGAAGGTCCTCTTCGAGCGAGCCTAAGCGCAGCAGTAAGGGGAGAACAGACGCGACGAGGACTTTTTTCTGTGAGCCACACTTGAGACGAGCGTGAACAAGCAGAGAGACGAAGCAATTGCACGTCATAAGATGATTCATCCCTGGGTGTGTAGCTAATATCACGATTCCGTGATAGGATTGACTGACTGATAGGCTAGATCGGAGAAGGCGGAAACTCTGAGCTAGTTCCCACCTGTATTGCGGATCATCGGGACCATGGGCTCTGACGTATAGCGACACTTGCAACGGGGAACTTTGGCAACCAATTTCGAGGTATGAATCCGAACACATGTTGACCAACTCTCTCTCTCTCTCGGCGTGTGAAGGAAACTCAAACTGAGCAGACGGTGCCTGTCTGTACGCCACAGTCATCGCAATTGAGATAGCATATAGACAGGACATTCGGGATCAAACTCTCGGCAGAAAATCGACGCTGCGACGAAGCGGATTCGTGCGGGGCGAAGAGCCCCTTGAAGCTAGCGGCATCAATGGACTGCACGCCAGAAGCTGCGTGGACAATGATATATGATGAGATGCAAATCTGGCCTGTCGAGATCTCCCAGTTATACAACGCTCATTGACAGTCACAGCCTTCAAGTCAGACCGAGATACGCAGGCAGAACTCCAGAGACCAGCGTGCCAACCATCATGACCGCAGCAGACAGGAGGTGACCAGAAATATATAAAGTTGGAGCATCGCGGCCGTTGGCAGCGCGCCAGCCAAGTCATGATTGAGCGTAGAGAAGAGAATAAGTAGAAGACAGAGAGCCATTGAAGCGAGAAGCCGAACCGTCTTCGACACGAGGCCCCGCTCGCCTTCCAATCTGCTTTTTATTCTCTCCTC
>JAJOHG010000320.1:0-29504 GCA_021029095.1 Phellopilus nigrolimitatus | reverse complement strand
TAATGGTGCAGGATTTCTGGTCCAATGTTTGTTTCGGCCTCTATATGTATTGGAATTTGAAATCACTGGTCTTCTTGCATTTCTGAGTTCGGATGTTTGCACCTGCGTGCTTAAGCTCGTGGCTAGCTTCCGCTGGTTTTATGCGGATGGACATTGGACGGGAAATTTTGGCCGTCCGCACAAGCACCGCACACTAGTACAGAATCCTTGAGTATGAGCGCATCTAAAACAACGTGGTGAGTTCCACAAAGCTGGCGTAGTACGTTCAAAAACCTTTTCCCCCTTTTCGCAAAACCTCTACACATTCCTGCTAATAGCTGCTAACCCATATTCCAACCCTTCCACGAAGAGTATTTTAGTAAGACGTACAGAATGAGAAGTAGGAGAAAACATGCGCCTTGGACAAGGTCTTCTAAACTCTCACGTTCCCCGGAGTTATGAAGCTTCCCCGAAAGAATCCAGCTAATATCTTTTTAGAATGACTTTCGGGAA
This sequence comes from Phellopilus nigrolimitatus, assembly GCA_021029095.1. Lineage (NCBI taxonomy): Eukaryota > Fungi > Basidiomycota > Agaricomycetes > Hymenochaetales > Hymenochaetaceae > Phellopilus > Phellopilus nigrolimitatus. The sequence goes on along the minus strand of JAJOHG010000320.1, from coordinate 29,012 downwards.
AAAAACCTCGTCCAAAAATGCAGATATCTATCGGAACAACTTTGCTTATTGCGAAAGCATTGTCATCTTCCGCGTCACGATATATTCGCTCTTGTAGAAAACTCTCGTCACCGTTCGGATTCCTTTCGCGAGTCCGCGGACAAGATTATCAAGGATACTAACCGTAAACGCATACCTTCCGAGGCAGTCACTACTGTACTGTGCACATACAGGTGAAATATTCTTATAACTACAGACTGAACATTAGATCTTGTATTTCAAAGTATAGGGCCTGCTCTTGTCGAAATCATGACGGCTTCCTAAATGGGGCTTCGGTGGCGTTTCCAACAGCCACAAAGTCCAAATTAGGAAGCCGTCATGATTCCGACACAATTATTGAAACCTTGAAGGTCGTCGGAAAGAATTCGTGTTTAAGGCATGCGGCTTCGATATGGTGCATACAATCAAATCAATAAGTACTGACTCATGCCCGATACTCCCGACTGTCTCTTGCTTTCAGACCACTACCATCTCGCATTGCTTGTCAAAGCTCAGAACTACTTACGGCTATACTATGGGAAAAACATACGACCACATACCTGATAAAATCATCCATTGGATGAAAAAGCAGGAGGTTTTCTGGGTAGCCACAGCCCCGCTTTCCGGAGACGGACATGTCAACCTTTCTCCCAAAGGTCTGAGGGGCACATTTCATGTGGAAGGACCCAACAAGGGTAAGTACTATTCTTTATATCAACAACAATTAACCGCTCTGACCACCTATATTCAGTTTGGTATGAGGATCTGAGTGGGACTGGTAAGTAGTTTGTGACCATTATTCATGGTACTAAAAAGTCAAAAATAGGATGTGAAACTATCGCGCACATCCGCGAGAACGGGAGAATAACGGTTATGTTCAACGCTTTAGAAGGTGCGCCAGAAATACTGAGGTTGTACGGAAGAGGTATGCAACATCAAGGCCGCTCATGACCGTATTTTTTGCTGACTTGTTCCAGGTTTTGTCCACGAATTTGGAACCGCCGAGTACGACGCTCGCATCCATGCCTCGAAAAGATTGCCCGGGTCTCGAGCAGTCATCGTTGTGGACGTGCATAGAGTCGGGACTGTACGTTCTTCTTCCAATTTAAACTCATCCCTACTTGAGCTTCAATGCCTATCTTTCCCGCAGACCTGTGGATTCGGTGTTCCAGTTTACAGTTTCGTTGGACATCGGACGTCGCTCCTCACTTGGTCGGGCCAACTTGAGAAGAAAGACAACACGTTTCAATCCCAAACTCACGAGAACGGCGTCCTGTGCGAGAGTGGCTTGAGAGGCTACTGGAGGGCGGAGAACAAAGCCAGCATCGACGGACTCCCTGGGCTCGAATCTGCCCCGGACACGCGCGTTCCTCTCATCGGGGTCATGCCAGGTCCTATCGAAGGCGCCTTCGCCCTCAGAAGAGCAAATCTATCCATGTACAAAGTCCAACCTTGACTTGCACTCCAGAGAAGAACATATCCGCTGAAGGGAATATCAAGCTGTTGTATGGAGTGGTAGTTGGGTTGTTGGCCACCTTTATCCTTCGAGACATATTTGCTGCCGCAAAAGGTTCTCTAAAAATGTGATAGAGCAGTGCGTTGGCCCACGGTTGTATCAGTTCTGGCCTTTCTACATGTAATTGTAACTTAAAATCATATGCAAGAGAAATAAATTCCTTACACTTTCGAGTTCACAAATGTCTGTAGTCGAAATGTGAAAGGCGACATGCGGTAATTGAGATGATCGACGGTTACCGATTTCGCTCACCGCACACGTGATGTCTTTCGTATAATTTGCTTTCGACTCGAAGACTCCCAACTGCAGACTTTGGGCAAATTCGTACGCGCGCAACGAACAATGGAAAAGACAGTTCGGGAACTTTCAGAATATCTGGTCGATAGGCTGAGAGAGTGAGGCTGCTGGCTCTCTGTCCTTGTGCAATCCTGAACTGCAATCCATTCAAGAATCAATGTTACCTCGCGCTTGCTCGTGGGCATCTCTGGCATCCCCGCCAGCGGGAAATCAACGCTCGTAAAGCTCATAGTCGAACGCTGCAACGAGCTTCTGAAAGTTCAAATTCATCAACCGCAGGCGTTCAGGTCGGAAGCGATCCTGGTTGGACTTGATGGCTGGCACCTTACGCGCGCGCAGCTCAATGCATTCCCCGACCCGAAGCTAGCGCACGATCGTCGCGGCGCACATTGGACGTTTGACGGGGCGGGGTACGCTGCCTTCGTTTCTGCACTGCGCGCCCCAGTCGTGGCGGATCGTGTGATCGCGGCACCCTCGTTTGATCACGCGCGGAAGGACCCAGAGCCCGACGCGGTGTCTGTCGGCCCACACCACCGCCTCGTCGTAATCGAGGGATTGTACACGTTCCTGTCGATAGACCCATGGCGTGCGGCGGGCGAAATGTTGGACGAGCGCTGGTTCATTGATATCGGCATCGAGGAAGCATCACGGAGGCTGGTGAAGAGGCATGTTATCACGGGGGTCGCGAAGGATCTGGAAGAGGCCATATGGAGAGCCGAGGAGAACGACAAGCCTAGTGAGTATGTTGTGGAATTTTGTTTTAGGATATACTGACTGCGGTTACAATCCTGTCAGACGGCCGATTTATCATGGACAACATGCTCGAGCCTACGCGTCGTATATCCAGCCTAGATGACTCGTCGTTCACGGAAGCTGTGGAGCATATGCCAGAATAAATCATTCACGTCAAACAATGTATATATAGTACGTCAGTGAAATTCTTCCCATTGTTCATCTGCTTTTGCTTCATGGTAAGATTTTATACTTTGTTCGTCTATCCCCTGCGAACATGGTGCAGTCCCTGACATTCTGCCAGAAATTCAATATATTCGTACTCTTCCTTCGGCATGTCCTTCATGGCCGTAGGACTCGAACTTTGCAACTTATAACCTCTGAAGTTAAACGACGCAGACGACGACAACGACGATGCGGAGTCGCCGGCTCCGACAAAACGGCGGAAGATCGCGCCCGCGCCCAAATAATCTGCCTCACTGACATGACTCCGGCACCTGTGCAGGCGAACGCTGTCGTGAAGACCTCCAACATGACGGCGGAGCAGCTCAACGCCATCAACACCGCTCCGCCTGCGGTCAGGACGCTCCGTAGGCATGGAACAATGCTGGTTGACGGGGTAGTATTTACGCAGGACTGATGAGGGTGGCTCGTCTCATGGTCGATATGCTTTGAGATTTCTGATTGTCAATTTCTCTTTTCTCATCCTGCTTTCTCAAAGGAAAATTACCTTTGCATTGAGCTTTGTACATACTTTCGGGGCGTTGCAACATCATCTCCAGATGTTTCCGCCTGTCTTTTTTTTTCTCTATGCATTTCCCTGCGTAGCGCGATGGATTGGTTTATTTTTATTCTGTTTTCACTCAACGTTTTTCCGCACACCCGCTGCGACGACGCATTCATCATCATCCAAGCATCTTCCTGTGCCGACGCGGTCATCAAGTTTGGACTAGGAATGAATTGAACATATCTTTATTTTCAAATGAGCACTCTTTTGCCACTGACTACGTGAAAAATGAAGCTGGTACTGGCGTATGAAAGGGCTGATTTTTTTTTGCGCTTTCCGTAGGCGAGTAAGGCACGAAAGGCCTGAATCTGTTTCCGCCGACTGTACGAGGCTTTGCTCGACAAATATTGGAGCCTTCAGAATGTAACTTCTGATGTGTACTTCAACAGTTAGCTTGCATTGAAGACCCCCTTGTACGTTTCGGACGTCAGATATATGAAATACATGAAAGTCCGAGCGAAATTGCATTGCAGAATTCAAATGGGAATGAGCTCGAGCTTGTAAGCAAATGAACAACAGGCGTCATGTAACAGTGCACGCTACACATGCTAGGCTTTCTTCATCCACTTGACGTTGGTTCAGGAAGATAACAGGAATAGCGGGCATCTGCAGCACCTTTCCATCCCACTGAATGGATTAACAATATTTTTTAGCCGATCTGATTGATTGTGGTAAAAAGCTACTCACCACACTGCCAACAATCAAGCAAATGGAACGGATCGCTGCAGAAGGGTACACAGTAGTCAGCGGGTAAATGCTTGATTTGCTGGGATAGTGTCACGAACTATTTGTTCTTCAATTGCAAAAGGCGAGGGTAATTGGGGCCCCAGTATGACTCTGTGTTGGACGAGGTCAGAAAACCCGATTAAGGATAATTTCTTTTCTACGCTTACTCTCGTGGTCGGGCTCGTAAACGTCCCCTTCGTTCTATGAGTTATGTGACACAAAGCATTCAATGCTGCTGCCGCGAAAACAAAAGATAGAAAAGAAGCCCAGCACGTACAAAATAGGCTCCCGAGTCTGGAGCGATTTCGCGAAGGATTTCGGTGACATTATGCACAAGGGCATACTTGTCCAAAATATCTGGGACGGAAGTATTGAATTGCCATGTTGCATGAGCAGCGAGCTTGAAGGGAAATTTAGCGAGATGATAAACTAGAGAAAAATGATGAGACATACATGCCAAAGAGCGCTCCTCCACGCAGGCGTGATAGACGTCGCCCCTTCTGTGGCCTTGAATAGGACCGGTGGAACGACTGGTATGTATGGCAGAGCGATTGGTATCATGTCAATTAGAACGTTCGTGAGCACAGTTCGGCCCTCATCCGTCTCGAACAATGATTTTGGTATGAGCCGCGTTGTGAGGATCAGCGGAGTACCGACAGGCTTCAGACATGGTAGCAAGTCACCAGACATAAATTGATAAAGCACAATGAATCGGAAGAATTGTTCTCCTTACTGCTTCCGCCGAAAGAACATATTTCTGAAAGAATGCATACCATGAAGGTAAGGTCTCTATAACGACTGAACCATTTTGTGAAAGGATCCAGTCGGACATTGGCTTCATCGATGCTTCCGCTTCGGATAAAGAAAGCAACGGATTAACATAAATCATCGTGGTCAACTGAAGACATCAAACGCATGAGAAAGAGACAAATGAAGGGAACGTATAAGCTCACAGAAAGATGTCCTCCCCATCCAACATTTCCCCAGTTTAGTGAGCTATTTACAAGTGTGCCGTAGAATTGCGGCAAGTTTTCGGATGTTCCGTTAAAGGACAGCTTCGCGCTGTAATTTCTGCATCAATGAATAGACTCGATGTCAGTAAAATGAACAACTTACACTTGAAGCGTGACTCGCTTTTCCACTTTGTAAGTAACCTCAAGGACGACTCCAAATGTGCTCCCGCCTCCACCTCTGAGTGCCCAGAAGAGTCCAGAGTCTTGGCACGCATTGGCTACGCGGACTTCGCCATCAGGTGTAACAAGCTTGATTTGAAGAACACGGTCAACACCTAGCCCATATACTGGGGATAAATCACTGTGTCCTCCTCCCTAAATAGAACTTTCAGCTGCGGTGCTTCAAGCCATACGTGTGATAAATCTACTGTTATTAAACTAACCATAAGCCACCCACCGCCTGCTGCGATTGTTTGGCTATATCCGCCTATCACTGTTATGTTCTTCTCTTCCGCGTACTTATAAACGTCCGCCCAAAGTGCCCCTGTCTGACAAGGAGTCAGGGGACAGTGTTAAGTTTCCCCTTTCATGCCACCTGAATTCGTGACTTACTCCTGTCGTTATAGTACTGAATGATGAATTGGCATCACAACCTTCGGGTACGAAGCGAGCGTCAGAAGTTATCTAATCGAAGCGACCTTGAATAAGCATTAATCATTTTGTAGGTATATTGATGACTTACGGAGTCTAGATTGTGGACCTGATCGCGAGTATAAGATGGTATGCCGCTGTAAAACTGTGGCCACCTAGGACAGGATTGGACTGACCCAGAGTCCGAGCGTATTTCGCCCACTAGAGCGTCCTTTGTAATCGTGGCCAGAATTCTTAATCGATAGAGAAATTCCAGTGCGCTTTGCAAATGCAAACGCTGACTGTACATCACTAGCATTTCGGACATCGACCTAGGCAAAAATGAGACAAGCATTTTTCCACGAGAGGTATGGTGGACTACGTACATAGTAAGGTGGGATACTTCCTTGAGAACAAGTAGAGTTTTCGAAAGCAGCAGGATCAGCAGGATTAGACGAGTCTAGTAAACATTGCTGATGAGATTCCTGGCATGTCTCCCATTGCGGCTGGCCCCGGTGGAAATTGTCAGCAATTTTCTAGAACCCACAAGCTGCATTTTTGATCTCACCTGCATGTACGCTCCGAAGGAAGATACTCGGTATTCGGGCAACGTGTAGTCTGCTTGCAAAGACGAACAGATTGCACCATCCACAGCATTGGGCTCACTTTCGTAGCGAGGAAAACACGGTAAAGCCCATGGAACTCCTTTAATCAATCGTCCTTCGACAGTCCTGTTGAACGCATCCCAGACTGAAGCAGATTGGAGCATCGGATGTACAGATTCCGCATTTATCAAGCCAATAATCAAAAACAACGCAAGGAGAGACATCCGATGACATTGATAGCCCATTATTCAAAAGGGCAGGACTGTGCAATGGAAGTACTTAGCACGACGGAGAAACGGATTCTGGGTTTTATATTTCAGATGAGCGGACTTGTTTCCCTTCCGATCTGATGTTTCGTCTCAGCGAGAAGGGCCAGCGGTAGCGAGCAAAGTATTTGTAAGCAAAGAAGCGGCTTTGTTGAGGTTCTGTGCCATGTCAATATCACCCCATCAACCCGTTTTGTCTACTGTCCTTACTCGTAACAGTGGAACAAATTGATGAGGAGAACTCGAACCGGAAGTTTTTGTCCAAGTTCCAGCTCGGAAACGAAATAATAATATCTCACTTTTCAAATAGGGCCTCCGTTTTTCTTGCAGTGGAATTTTCACGAAGCATTTAGAATTGGGTGCCTTTGCTTACAAATACTTTGTTCGCTACCGCGCAGCCTAACCTGTTGCCCAAAACATGTTAAATGACGTCAGAGTTACTGTGCACTCAAAGCTCCATGAGATTCGGAGTTCAGGCGTGGGTGACTTTGGTTGCAAGTATACTCGTTGAATGTTCTAACACACGATTGACAAATAGTGCTCCTCCAATTTTGGGTAATCGCGGTATGCCAGCTTGGTATGTCTCCAATTTTTCGAAAAATGTCCCCATCCTCGATCCTTACATTTGCAGGCAGGCGGACTTGTTTTCTGGCGAAGGCTGTAACTGAGCTTTGTCTTCTGCTGTAGGGCTCAGCGTTATACTTCGAAAAGTTCAAGATCATCATTGATAGTAATACACCTGCAGACGTGTGTATCAAGGAATTAAACCAACCTCCAGTTGAGATTGAAATGTCTGGGTGTGCACTAGCGGCCACTGGAGATTATGGATGTACTGGCCGACGCTTCTCAACCTCGTCTGAAGCCGGAATATTCGCTTGCATGTACGTTAAAGCACCCTTTTTATACTTGCACCATGCCCTTTCCCCGATTTTTCTCGGATGACGATTCGTTTCAATACAGACTTCCAGCCGTCGTTTATAAACTGGTCATACTTGCTGTACTCGTCCGAAAGTCAATACAGATCTCCCAAACAGACCACTGCTCCAGAAATTTCAACAGTCCAGTCTTCGCCGGTTTGATACGTGATACTATGATGTACTTCATCGTGTCCGTCTCCTGTGTCTCGCCAAATACCTCATAATTCATGTTGATCCCGCTTCTTAGAATCCTGATGGTCTATCTCGGTAACTCGCTCATCTGGACACTCGCGCCGCCTCAGCTCTTTCAGATCGGAATCGGCCTCGGTGTGCTCGGCTTGTGGCTTTTGCTCGACCTCCGCTGCGCACATCAGCGTGCCAATCGCTTTACGTTCACCGTCTCGCTCTTGCCCTCGGCACGTTGGGACCACCAGTTCCCAGATTCCATCGCGAGGTAGGCTCATTTCGTTCTTTTCCGGACTTTACGGGCATCCCGGAAAAGAGGAAGTCGCCGATTATTGACCCGTTCAGAAGTATTTCTTGTGTCAAACATCATAATCTACTTGTAACGTAAATAAAATCATACAATAAATGTAGCAGTTTACATGGTTCGTTACTACCAATTTCCATCGGACTATTTGGAGGTATACGGATATACACATAAACTGACCAGAGTCGAAACATGAAATCGTGGATACACATTATGGGGGACGGAATGGCATGTATGCCGTGTCCGTACAGCGGGTCAGATAATTATAGATGGGAAGACTGATGCAAAAACTAAATTGAAACGAATCAAAAATTAGAATAGAGGGACACAGGCAGGGAAGTCGTAAGTAAGCTGGACCGTAGAGGGGAAACTCCTATCATTCGCTGAAGAACGTTTCCCATTCCCGAGAGTACGAACTCTTATCGCCCGTCTCGATGTACACCAGAAGCTGACTCATTTGTGATATAGTGGAGGCGGGTTCGCCCTATCGCGGGCGTTCGGCAGACGCGCCCCAGGGACGGATGTGGCAATATTATCGCCAGTGGCTGCACCAGGCGGCAGAGGCGCAGGCAGCATCCTCGGCGTTTCGGAGGAGCCCGCATCGGATGGTGCGACGGTGGACGATGTGACATTCACCACCCTCCGTTGCCTGTTCCATGGTTTCTTTATGATTGACGCCCGCCGCGAAGGTTGTCTGCTGACAACATCTACCTCCTGAACAGGGGCCGCCGAAGCGCCAGCAAACAGATTCGACTGTGAGTGGCTTATAGCCACGGTACTACTTCCATGACTGCTGCTGCCAGCTCTTGAATGTACCCGCGGCGAAAGAGTGCCAGACTCGGGGCCAGGCCCGCTGTTCCGCTCTGCACGAATGCGGCGCTTCTCGTTGAGTTGTTCTGCAACCGTAGGAATAGAGTCCCTAGAATTACGTGCTGCTGCAGAAGGATAAGCGCGTATGATGCCCGGTACTGGGCCTGACCCTGGCCCTGGTCCTGAACTTTGTCCGTGCGCGGGCGCTACAGCTGGATACCCAGTGAAAGCATTTTGCGGGTTCTGCGCTTGCTGCATCTCCGGACCGTATGAGAAAGCACTGGATACATAGCCTTGCAAGTTGTGAGGAAAGGGGAGAGGGGGCCCAAGAGGATCCCCTCCTTCAGCATTGAGGTCAACATGTTTGCGTCGCCATCGTGAACGTTTTAAGTTTTGGCGATGACAGACGAAATACCAGAGAAGAAAGACGAGAATAGCCAGACCTAGGACGCCGCCAACCACACCTCCTGCGATCGCTCCCACGGCAGTTTTGCTTGAACTGCCACTAGAAGCTTCAGAGGATATAGTAGGTTGAGTCGCCGATGAATCTGTCACGTCCGGGAGACCTTGAACAAAGCACTTGAGTCATGGTATTTTCTCATGGAATTCTAAAACTCGTACTTTGTCCATCAATTTCTTGAGCCTGATTCGCATTGAACGTCTGTTTATCCCATGATAAAGCTATTCAACGACTTCAGTCAGCAAAAAGGAAAGGGGATACAGAGAGCAGCAGACTTACGGTTGAATATCGACCATTCAGATAGTTTTGTATGACTAGAAAACGAGAAACTCGATGGCCAGTATCTTCTGAAATGTTAAAAAAGATACCTCACACAAAATTTGTAACTCACGTTGTTGTTGATGTTAACCCTGCAAGACCGCAACTTGATGACCAAGACGTCCACCTACGATGAAAGACTTTAGTTCAAGTAGATAAGCTCAAAGATAGGCAAAAGCCAGCGATAAAGGTAAGGAAACGAACTGATTGGCTGTGAAGTTCTGACAAACAGTACAGGCTTGTAGATTGTTATACAGTGCCCAAGAACTAGTGCAAGAAACCCATTAGACATAACGAGTAGCAGCGAGGTAGTAGGACCCAACGGACCAGCTGCAGGGAGTCGCGCTGGTACCGTTCGGTGTGAGATATTCGGTACCAGTGCCACTACCGAGCGGACTAAGTGCAGCAGGGACCGCTGTTCGTAGGGCTCGTCAGTACATGTACATAGCCTGAAAAGAATGGAGCCGACTCACTACTCGAGCTATCCTGACAAATCTCAATCAACCATGCGGCGACTTCGCAAGGGCCTTGCGATTCATCATTGTTCATCCATTCAAACCCGGACAGGCACGACGGGGCTTGGACGACTTTTGCCATCCACCCAGAGACTGCGCAGATAGCTTCTCAGAGTGTTTATAAAAGCTAGCAGCCTCGTAGAGTCGGAAGTATCGTTAGGCGTTTCGTGTACGCGTTTGCTCAAGCAAGCGCGTAGCAGAGCATTTCATGCGAAGGCAGCGTCGTACAGGATATCGTGCTGGCGTTAGTTCAAGTCGACCGACTCGGAGGCGCCTTCGGTCACTCAAGGGCACGGTGATGGCAGGAAGCAAGGACATTCCGCATGGCAACAAGTACTCGAGCGCTTCTCACACAGCCGCTCCGGTCGGCCCTTTTGTCCCTTTGATATAACACAGCACCTGAGCACTACCGAAGAACCTTGCCACGCTGAAGGTGCCTGTTCTTGTAGCCTGTATTGGGGTGTGTTGTATTTCATGACAGTAGCACGTCAGACTAAGTATCTAATCCGCGCCTTTAGCGAAACGGTGCTGAGACGCGCTTATCACATGTATTTACATATTTGCTACATCCAACATGTTAGACAGCCACATTCTGTGAGTTCGAATACATTCGCGTGTTCTGAACTTCTGCCGTCATCTCAAACATCTTGAACAGATGCTGGATACTAGGGGTCACCGTCAAAATATCATCAGTGTAGTACATCGACCCATTTGAGAACAAACGCAAGATCGAGGCTTGAGCAGGCGAATCATTTCGTCCAGCCCCATAAAAAACGTCTTAACATAAATGTCTCATGTCTTTCTGTCAGCAGGGTAGCCGTGCCTGTCTCTGCCTTCCTCTTCGTGTGCGCGGCCACTCGACTGCTCGTCATTGGCCACGCTTTGGTCTGCCTGTGTCGAGCCTTGTAGGAGTGTCGTGCCCGACAGCGCTTGCGTCGTGCCATCGGTGGCTTGCGCCTCCATTGAACGCGCGAGATAGACCGTGCGTCCTCCGGCGCCGACACGGGAGAGTAAGCAGGTGGATTTCTGCGCTCGGCTCTGCGCGATGCCGCGAAATCCTCGCCTGCCACGAGTTCCGTAGCGTTCGTACCTTTTGGGGGCTCGTCTGGTCCCATTGGCTCTGGCAGCGACGGCGGGAGGACATAAGGTGTGATCGCCCCTTCGGGTGGATCGCCGCCCAAGCTTGGGCTGAACGCTCGCTCCTGCGAGAACGCACCGGAAAAGGTGCTGTTGTTTGAGAGCGTGTGTGCGTGCCCTGGACGCGATGCGGTCGCATACGCGCTGCTGACGGTCGGGTTCGACGGGTTCATCGCCACCATAGGCGCGGTAGACATCATCACCTTCCCCGGCTGCGCGCCCATGGACATAATCTCTGGCGGAGGCGTCATCGTGGACGTGGGCGTGGTGTAACTGCCATTCGGTGGTAATGAATGGAACGGAGATCGGGCGTAGCCCTGGCTGTCAATGGAGACGGGAAGCGTCGGGCCGGGACTCGGAGACATGTTATTGTAGTACTTGAATTGAGCCATGTCGCTATTGGACCGTTGATGCTGTAGAGGCGAGAACTGAACGCCCGTCCGCCCGTTTGCTGAAGCTCGACGCACGCGCCTTCGTCTTATGAAAAAGAACGCGAGAAGTCCGATAATGACAAAGAACACGACTCCTCCGACGACTCCGCCGGCGATGGCACCTTTATTGGTCGACTTCCCTTTCTTCTCGCGATTTGCTTGGGTGACATCGGGTTTGTCTAAGAATAAATAAGCTTTCTAGTTCCTCGATAAAAGTCTTGTGCTTTCGTACCTTCGCTAGCAAGTTGTTGTGCTGTTGCTGGATCGAACACCGCATTCTGCCACGTTGTTGCTGTTTAAAACTCCGATTTTAACAAAAATATATGTACTAAAATTCTTCAACTCACGGTTCGTCGTGGCCCAGAAGGGGATAGCGGTCTCATCCGGAATTTCAGCGTTAAGAGGATACGGACTTGTACGGAAGTTAGCAAAATCGACAAAAAACATGGCTGCTGAGCGTGCAATCTCACTTTGGGGCGGAGAGGAAATTCGAAGTACAATTTGTTGACCAGCCAGTCCATCTGCATAAGACTCAGCATAATTGACAATATGATGGGCTCAGAATTCATACCCGAAGATAGCAGAACTGAAATCCGTTCCTTGGCAGAATGCACAACCTTGCAGGGTATTGTAAACTGCCCAAGAGCTTGACAGATCGCATTTGAGCACATAAGCACACTGTCGACTGTTGACGCTTACCATTGGCATTGATTTACGGTTGACGAGTTTGGCGGTGTATAATGACTATTGGCAGTCACAGACGGTACATTCCAGTCTAGTAACAAAAATTGCGGATGAGTGACTGCATTACAAGTACACATTTTGCGACTCACCTAATCCATGACATTCCGACAGCAGGTAGCCTGCGACAATGCATGGGCTCTGCGACAGCGAGTTGTCCATCCAATCGAACTCGGAAAGGCAGACCGCCTGCGACTGGACACTTCGAGCCTGCAACATAGAGGATGGACTGCCGACCACAAAGTTCCCCGACCATGCTATTCCCACTGCAAGCACGCCGATACCCTTGACCATTCCGAAGAGGACTCTTGCGTTTCGCATTGCTGCGACCTATCGAGACTGAGAGCCCTCTACCTTGTGAGAGAAGCCGGCGCCTAATGGTCGAGATGGCAAAAGGAAAAGAAGAGGTACACCGCCGACAAGAGCGGGCTCGAGACGGCCATTATACAGGGCCTGGAGGCTGAATTAGGATTAGGTTGAATAAGACGCGCCGAAGCTGCACGATCAACACATGGGAGAGTTTGGAGAGTTCATGCAGGATCGGTAAGATTGCCGCTTACGACTTCGGTGGAAGCACAGCTTCCGTAACACCCTTCGGACGGCTTCGTTATCAGCCTCGATTCACCGCGGACAACAAATCTCATGTACACTGCTACCTGAAACAATAACTAAACAAACAAAAAGAAACCCCCCGCCTGATGGGATTTGTTTTGAAAGAATGGATGGAGATCAGATAAACGGAAACATGATCCTGGATCTGTGCACAGCGAGCGCCTAAAGGAAGTTGTCGAAAGAGGTTCAGTTGGTGATCAAGAGAAGAGGCCGGAAACAGCCATGACTTAAGCAACGCAAGGACCAGAACCATGCTCAAAATAGCGAAACCCTATCAGAGGGAACTGGATTCATGAGAGTGCAGTTACAGTTCCGGGCAGATGATCCAAGTTGTAGAACTTCGTAAACAACGAGAGAGCCGCATCGGACAAAAAAGAACGGAGCGCTTTCTACCTAAGAGCCAGATTATGCAAGCGAGAGCCCATGTTGAAGACGTGAAATGCCATAATAGATAAGTTGTTATGGCGAAATGAGAGGGGTTGAACCAGTAAGCCACAATACCAGACAACACCTCGATACCCTGTTGCAGGATCGAAGGGCAGAGAAGAAAACGGAACGAAACGAATCTGATCTCGACAACGAGCGGGTCATCGGATACTCTTGATTTCAATCATGTTTTGCGAGATTCCATCATAAAATGAGGTGACTTTCGGACGAGAACAAATTCAAATCCTGGTTCCAGCTTTTAATTTTAATTTTTTTCGTTGTCACAAGTGCGGGAAAAGCCACGTAGCAATTGCGCGAACGCTGAGGGAAATGGCATTCAGACTTCTTTAAAATACTGCTTGATTGGAAGTCGACAGTACAACGCTAGATGCAAAGACCCAAGTTCTGCCAGCGTTCGCCATGAGTGCTCAATTACAACATAGGATTCCTCGATCTTGATGTTCTTGATTATTTGTTGAGTATTGATCAGATCTTTTCTCTTGTAATTTCAATTTGCGGCTCGGCCTAACCAAGTCGTACTGTCTCGCCGAAGCCACCGAAGCCACCGCTCAATCATGAGATCCTACAAAAATACAAGAACCGAGATGTGATCCGAGGAGAAGAGCTCAAATGCTATAGCACTGTCTAAGGATATGCATGAATTGCTAGCCTTCGAAATGCTACACGACAAAATACACCGCGCGCACCTCGATTGTTTTTCTTGGGTGTCGTCGGGCCGAGTTTTTGCCATATCCTGTGCGAAACAGTGACCCACAAGAGCGAAGGATAGATGGCAAGTCCATTCTTCCAGGAGAATCAAAGTACTTGTAGTCGTCGTCTCGGACGTTTTTGGTCGCTCTTGAGCTATTGCGGCAGATAAAGCATACAAGCGACGGAAGCCATTTCTTTCCGCGAAAATTCTGAGCCACGCCTGCGAATATTGTCGCCCATACGCAAGCCCATCTGAGCAAGAAACTGGAACAAAAGGGAGAGTCCGTCGCCAACAAATGGCTCAGGTTTCGTCGTGGTCGTAGTTGCAGTGCAAGAGGCAACGTACACAGCGAGCGGCCTCGAGCGGCATGTAACGCCGACATGAGGGCGAAGCCAGCACTCGACCTCCGTTTACCACTCTTCTTCTTTCATCCTGCTGTTTTTACTTCTTGTCATAGGCTTTATGGTATCGACGGCGGAAGGAAGAGTTCTGAAACGGTGAGCATTCACTGAAGACGTCGCTCTGGTGTTTGGCTCGCCGATGACTGATGTCCGTCCACGCTTTCTCAGAGCGAATCCTGGTACAATTCAAAACAAATTTCTCGTGGGATATCAAGGATGGTTTACCTGCGCAGGCGATGGCCCTCCAGTTCACAAGGGGCACCATGGATGGTTACACTGGTAGTCTCACTCACCGTTGTCTCAGAGACACAATTTTTGAATGCCATTTGACTATAGGTTCAACGTACCAATACCTGACGGCGGGCGACCCAACACCGACATCTGGCCAGATCTCTCTGAATACTCGCCGTCAGAACTCTATCCCGCTCCCGGCCTAACGATGCAAGACGGACGCCCAGCACTCCTTTTCTCGTCTCGCAACCCCAAGACGGTTCAGCGTCATTTCCACTGGATGGCTTTGCACGGCGTCGACGGTGCCTTCCTGCAGCGATTTGCTGGCCAATGCGAGGTGGACGGACGGACGGATAGCGGGAATGCGGATCTCATGCGTCTGCGAGACGAAGTCGGCGATCGTGTGCGCGAGGCGGCAGAGAAGGAGGGGCGGGTGTTCGCGATCATGTACGACGTGTCGGGCGTGCCGGCAGACAGGATCGAGAAGGTCATAAAGGTTGACTGGGCGCATCTGGTGCACGACAAGGGCGTGCTGGACTCCCCGAATTACTTGAAGGAGGATGGGAAGCCGGTGATTGCTTTGTGGGGTGAGCACTGTGTTCTTGTAGCTCTTACATTCCTTGACGAGGAACTCAGGCTTTGGTTTCTCTGGCCGTGGCCACAGCCCCGACGTTGTGCGTTCCATAGTGCGGCATATAAGGGCCAACACACCCGGAGGCGCTTATATCATGGCCGGTGCACCTACGCATTGGCAAATATTGAAGGGCGACGCTGACCCGAACCCCGACTTTCTTAACGTCTGGTACAACGAGTTCGATGCCATCTCACCGTGGACCGTTGGCCGCTACCACAACGAGGAAACCGCAGATAGGTTCGCACAAGAGAAGGTAAAGAACGATATTGAAGCGTTGAAAAACAATACGGGAGAGAGAAAAGTGGACTACATCCCAGTCATTTTCCCGGGCGGATCGGTACGTTTTTCTTCAACAAAAGCATATCGAAGGAAACTTAATTTAACAGGGCTTTAATATGTCGCGAGGCAAATGGGGCCTGAACGAGATGGCTCGGGACGGCGGACGTTTCCTTTGGCGGCAACTCTATAATGTACGGAAAGCAGGCGTTCAGATCATCTACGGCGCGATGTGGGACGAGTAAGGCTCGAGT
The DNA here is from genome assembly GCA_021029095.1 of Phellopilus nigrolimitatus. NCBI lineage: Eukaryota > Fungi > Basidiomycota > Agaricomycetes > Hymenochaetales > Hymenochaetaceae > Phellopilus > Phellopilus nigrolimitatus. Next base: position 13,117 of record JAJOHG010000320.1, on the reverse strand, counting down.
ATTCACATGCGGCATTATACTCATATATTCGTTAAGATATGACGAGGGCACGGCGTTTATGCCAGTCGTGTCAAAGAAAAGAGAACTGCCTTCACCAGGCACTTTTCTCGCTCTTGATGCCGATGGCTATGACCTGCCGCCAGACTGGTAAGTTCCGCGAAGTTAGCTCTCCGTTGAAGCAGACTCTCTGATCTCAAAAACTCAGGTTTATGCGAATATGCGGGTTTGCGGGCGAGATCTTGCGTGATGAGCGTACAGCACACGAAACGTTCCCCGTGAAAGACTTACAGGACTACTGGTCTTCGCGACCGAAATACGAGCCTTCCGTCGTTGCGCAACTCGAACCTTCATCCTCGGCAGGGTCTAGCGGAGGTTCCGAGAACGTCTCTCAGAGCTTCGAGGAGTGGTGCAAGCAGGAGAAAGAGGGAACTGAGGATCTACCGCCGCCGCCGTACACTTTGGAAAACGACGATGTCGCTCAGGAATCGTCGGCGGGGAGCTCGTCCCTCCAGCAGTCACGTTTTCAACAGCAGATTCAGTCTGCCCCACAAGGACAGCACCACTTCCAAACCGACATACTCACTCAGCAGGCGCAGACACGTCCGGCGTCCCTCCCAGCCGTACCATCCCACAACATCGGCAATCGACCAAATTCTGTAGGAAGCGCGCAAAATTCTGGGTCTTTTCTTTCATCGACATCAGGAATGCCGCCTCAGCTGCAGTTTCAGTCTGCGCATAGACCAACGTCCATGCCTTCGCCGTCGTCGCCGGCGCCAGTGCATCAAGATTATCTGCATGGCGCGTCGCAGGCGTCCAGACCGGGCAGCACAGCACCGGGAGAAATATTCCACCATGCACAAGCGCCCTCCGTGCTCCACCAATCCCGGCCGCAGCAGCAGCAGTGTGCGCCATACCTTCATGCCCAACAGCAACCTTACGACGATCCCCAGATGCACTCCGGGCGTCTTACTGCACCTCCGCAGAACATGCTGCGTCCGTCCGTGTCCGTCTCGAATCTCGGCGACAGATTCGGACGGCAGGCGCTCGGCGAGGCGCCTAGCCACCAGAGTCCCGTGCAGCACAACATGCACAACCCATATAGTCCGCAGAGCGCAGTCAATCAGCCTGCCCCTCCTGCGCAGTACGCCATGCCCGGCTCGCAGTTGCAGGGCCAACCACCGCATCCCATGACCGCTCCGCCGTGGCCTCCTCAGGACTGGGGTGCGCAGCCCCCCACCAACTCATACTACACATGCTCTGCGACACAACCTACCCGCCCCGCCCCATTTCCGCCCCCGCCGCCACAGCACCCCCAGCGTCCCCCGACACGCCCTAGCACCTCAAGCTCCTATCGCGCTCCCACGCCCGGCCAGCCCCCGCGCCCTGCGCCGCTCCCGCCGCCACAGCACCCCCAACGCCCGCCGCCTCGCCTCGGCACTAGCAACTCTCAAGGCGCGCGCTACGGGCCGCCGCCTCCGCCGCCGATGTCCACGCATCCGCCGAGCTCGACCCCCGGCCCGCAGCCGCCTGCATCTCCTCTGCCTCCACACAGCGGCGCCAGCCACGCAGTGCCGCCCGCTCCACAGCCGTGGGACTACGGGCGCGCCAGCGCATTTCCGCAGCCGAGTACGGACGCGCCGCACTCGTCGTACACGCCCCCTGTGCCGCACCGCATGCCCTCCGCGTCCTCGGTGCTGCCTTCGCCGGGCGCGTCCGCTTACCCCGGCGCGTACCCCGACGTCACGCAGCAGTATGCATTCCGCGCGCCTGTGGGATACGATTATGGGCCTGGACCCGGGCAGCCGGGGGGCTTCTACACGGGCCAGTCGCCGTATCCTCAGTACGCTTCGGCAAGTCCAGCGCTGGGGTCGTCGTTCCCTCCGCACGTTCCTCCCCGTAAGTTTTTCATTCTAAACATTTGTCTCTACTCTTCTGCCGCTAAATAAGTCACCTTGTGATGATACAGGACAACCAGACGCACCAGCAGGCGCACCAGCATCCGTTTCTCCCGGCCAAGCAACATCGGCGTCGCACAGTAGCTCGCCTGGCGGCATGCTTCCTGGCAGGGTTGGCGCCGCCGCATCGGGTGCGCTCTCGTCTGTGCTAGGCGCTGTGAACAAGGTCGCGGGGCCCCATAATCGCAGGCGCTGACGATGGTGCTGGTGCGTGGGTGGCCTTTTCGTCGCTTTGGTGTCTGAACACTGTGTCCGAGTTGTAACAACGATTACGGCAGTGTTGAAGAAATATAGAAGTTGTATTTAGACAGTAGGCGCAGGAGTTGCGTCTCTACTCTTCCGCTGTATTTGTCTGACAATTGAATTACTTGAGCGATGTTGTTGTCATATCAAATGTAAACCAGCCAAGAGTCCCAGGTGAAGTCTGGGTCCATGGACTCTCGTTCTTGGACACTCTCCATGGGGTTGCTGCTTAGTAAAGATATGGGTAATTTTTGAAAGAGGAAGTGCTGTTTTCTTTTAAATACACAGGTGGTGCCAAAAAGTGTTGAAGCACCACCCAAAAAGGAAAGCAATTCACATCCGCCATCCTGAGTGCTTTTTCTCCTTAGTTCCTTTGTATATGCAGCATGTTTGCTTGCTATATGCATGACACTGCTTTTCCAGTGCTCAAGCATTTTCTGTGGATGTATTTTAAGCATGTGTAACTGGATTGTGACTGCATGTCTCGCAGGCAGATGTGAATCACCTTCCCTTTTGGGGGAAATGTCACCACTTTTTGGTGCCACCTGTAAGATAACAGTTTAAATATTTCAAGTTTGAATAGCAGCTTGGAGATTATTTGATTATTGCATGAATGAGGTTTGCTTTGAAACTGTATATTATAAAGTGCATCAGTGGTGTGAGAGGTTGCTGAAAGTTCCAATATTGTAGGATTGCCAGTTTAAGGAATTATTTGAGCAGTAGTTGCCGCTTTGAGGCAGTATTTTTGGTATGTTTGCACTGTTGCCGCTTTGGGACTGTATTTTCGGATTTGCAGAGTTGCCGCTTTTGGATGTGCATTTAGGATCTGCAGAGTTGCCGCTTTGGGAGGGAGCAGACAGGCAGGTTGACCGAGGAAGGGAATTTGATGGGAGGAGGCAGAATTACCGTGTTTGTAGATGACTAAAAATGACCAATCATGACTAAAATGAGTCAGCATGACCAATTTTTGATGTGGCTGTGTCTCAAGTGGCTGTTGCCTCTTAATGTGATGATTGTCTGGACATCTATTTCAGGTTTCAGAGTGTGTTGTATTGTCTTGTGAAGGCAGTGGTACGAATTGAGTTGTGCAGGACATCAAGTGAAAAGTAAAGCTTTGTCGTTGTTCAAGTACGATGGTTGCAATGGAACACGTGTTGGAATCCAAGCCGGCGGAGCCCTGTGCCGAGTACGCACCGGTTGCATGTGATTGGTCACGAGCGCAGCATCTTGGCTCAGCAAGCCCAAGGCTCCCTGCACTGGGATTGGCTGGCCCATGATCTCTGTTCACCCACGCGATGCCTGCACACCACTCCTAACAACCGTCTGATCCCCCTCATTTTACAATGCCCAGCTAAATAGATATTTACTCATCATTTATTTGTCTTTATCTCTCTTTATTGCTCCCCCCTTTTTCCGTAGCGTAAAAGCAGCTCTCCGCAGCCAGAAAACCCAGTAGTATAAAAAGCATCTTTATTCTTCTGGCCACTGTGCAAACATGCAAACGTCTGAGGTGAGCTTTCGGACACTATAACATTCTATTATACTTTTACTTATTACTTTGTTAATCTAGCTTACATTGTACTAGGTTAGTTTGCGATATGATTAGACGTTCGCATATTGTGTAAACAACTGAGCTTACATTGTACTAGAGTACTGTTGTAACGCCGTTGTGCGGAACTGTCTCACACTACGGGCATCCATTTAGAATCCTCCCAAGGTGAGCTGATTAGTTGTTTTATTTTATTGTGGCTTTCTCCACACATTATAGTTTAACACTTTTTGGCACTTTTATCCAAATTGTTTTTTAACTTTGTTATGCCTTTCTCCAAATGATACTTTTGTACTTTCTTTTCACCTTTGTCCATACAAGAAAGGCTTAACAAAGGCATGTTTTTGTCAAAGCACCCCTTTATTAAGCCTTTTTTGTATGGACAAAGGCAAAAAGAAAGTTAAAGTATACCATTTGGAGAAAGGCATAAGAAAGTTAAAACATGATTTGGATAAAAGTGTCCAAAAGTGTTAAACTATAATGCATGGAGAAAGCCACAATTAAATAAAACAACTATTCAACTCACCATGGGGGGATTCTAAGTGGATGCCCACAGTGATTCTATCTTTTGTGGCAAGATGGATTACTTCAATGACATGCAGCACTTACATCACCTATGCCATGGTATGTTAGTACTGTCAAAATCAAGGGCTCATTAACCAGCTAATCCATAAACGGAGTCTCTATCCTTCACAATTTCTGGGTTGCTCATCAGCTACTCCTACTCAGTATTTTTTGCAAATGGGTCAAGTTTCCTAGATTTTCTCCCCTTCTCGGAAACATGGGTACCTTTCCAAGCTTATTTTTTCCTGCATCGTGCTATTCCTCTGTCTTTATGTGCACTTGTCTATATCTAGTTGGTTTTGTTACTGTGGGCGCAGTCAAAGGCATAACAAAGTTAAAAAACAAATTGGATCAAAGTTTCCAAAAGTGTTAAACTATACTACGTGGAGAAAGCCATAATTAAATAAGATTCTAAGTGGATGCCCACAGTGTATAAAAAATGTCCCCCCCTCCCCCCCCCCACCACTACATGACAGTATCAAAAACTGTTAGTTCTTCAACATTTTTTATACACTGTGGGCATCCACTTAGAATCTTATTTAATTATGGCTTTCTCCACGTAGTATAGTTTAACACTTTTGGAAACTTTGATCCAATTTGTTTTTTAACTTTGTTATGCCTTTGACTGCGCCCACAGTAACAAAACCAACTAGATATAGACAAGTGCACATAAAGACAGAGGAATAGCACGATGCAGGAAAAAATAAGCTTGGAAAGGTACCCATGTTTCCGAGAAGGGGAGAAAATCTAGGAAACTTGACCCATTTGCAAAAAATACTGAGTAGGAGTAGCTGATGAGCAACCCAGAAATTGTGAAGGATAGAGACTCCGTTTATGGATTAGCTGGTTAATGAGCCCTTGATTTTGACAGTACTAACATACCATGGCATAGGTGATGTAAGTGCTGCATGTCATTGAAGTAATCCATCTTGCCACAAAAGATAGAATCACTGTGGGCATCCACTTAGAATCCCCCCATGGTGAGTTGAATAGTTGTTTTATTTAATTGTGGCTTTCTCCATGCATTATAGTTTAACACTTTTGGACACTTTTATCCAAATCATGTTTTAACTTTCTTATGCCTTTCTCCAAATGGTATACTTTAACTTTCTTTTTGCCTTTGTCCATACAAAAAAGGCTTAATAAAGGGGTGCTTTGACAAAAACATGCCTTTGTTAAGCCTTTCTTGTATGGACAAAGGTGAAAAGAAAGTACAAAAGTATCATTTGAAGAAAGGCATAACAAAGTTAAAAAACAATTTAGATAAAAGTGCCAAAAAGTGTTAAACTATAATGTGTGGAGAAAGCCACAATAAAATAAAACAACTAATCAGCTCACCATGGGCAGATTCTAAGTGGATGCCCGCAGTGGCATCTCGTATAACTTGTGACCGTCAATAAACACCTCATCACTTTTGAAACCAGTGTGGTCAGGATGTGTGAGCTTTTGGTAGCGGTTGAAGCCATGGCACAATGAATTTGAATCAGCTCCTGGCAGTACCCTAAAGAGCTGGTAAGTGTTCTTAGGGACAGTGGCAGCCAACCAAAGCAGAAGAGCCGACAAGAACACAGTAAAAATGGCAGAAAAAAGCAGCTTATAGGGCTTTGGCTGATGTGAAATGTGTAGCCTTCCCATACAAAGAATCGACCGTGTCCACCACTGCAAAAGTAGAACTAGAAGTACGAAGCACAAGAAGACGTTGATGGCCCCATAGAACAAGTCTTTGTAAAGGTCAAAAGCACCAAACAGAACAGAAGCCAGCCTGATGAAGCAGCTGGTGGCACAGGGTAATAGTTCAGATTTAAGATGCGAGACCATGCATGGACATTACCAAAATGGCTGGGACTGCGCTGAGCAGCAAGTGCGTACCATGATGACCTGTCTGCGCAAGGTGCTCCCCCGAAGAAGTGCTGTCGACAAGCCGTTCCCCAACCACAAGGACACGACAGCAAGCCTGCCTCTTCACGCCCTTCCGTGCTCTTGGGCTTGTCACAAATCATGTCCCATTTGTCCTCCAGACACGTTTGTTCAAGGGTGTGACAGATGGCATGTGCATATAAGTGGGAGGTGGGAAGATGACTTTGCTTTTCGTCTGTGTGTTCGCTTTGCCTTTTGACCTGGTGCATTTGCTCTGCTAACTTGTTGCAGTGTCAAAGGGCTGGATTATCTTGATGCAATTACATATTTTGCAATGAGCAAAGTCTTTATTCTGGCTTCGACAGGTCTGCATGTTATTACAGGGGACAAGAAGTGAGTGCCGATCATCACAACATAAAGAGGCAACGGCCACTTGAGACACAGCCACATCAAAAATTTGTCAGGATTGATCGGAATTAGTCAGAATTAGTCAGGTTTAGTCAGTGCTGACTAAAATGTGCACTTTAGTCATCCAACAATTTCCCTTCCTCGATCAACCTGCCTGCCTGCTCCCTCCAAAAGCGGCAACTCTGCAGATCCTAAATGCACATCCAAAAGCGGCAACACTGCAAATCCGAGAATACAATCTCAAAGCGGCAACAGTGCAAAAATAAAATAAAGAACAGGCTAAAAGCGGCAACTACTGCTCAAATAATTCCTTAAACTGGCAATCCTACAATATTGGAACTTTCAACAACCTCTCACACCACTGGTGCACTTTATAATATACAGGTTCAAATTAAACCTCATCCATGCAATAATCAAATAGTTTCCAAGCTGCCATTTAATCTTGAAATGTTTAAACTGTTATCTTACAGGTGGTGCCAAAAAGTGTTGATGTTTCCCTCCAAAGGGAAGGTGATTCACATTTGGCTGTCACTTAGCTGTCACAATCCAGTTACACACACTAAATATATCCACAAAAAATGCTTGAGTGCCAGAAAAGCTGTGTCATGCATATAGCAAGCAAACATGCTGTATATACGAAGGAACTTAGGAGAAAAATCACCCAGGATGGCAGATGTGAATTGCTTTTTTTTTTGTGAATTGCTTTTTTTTTTTTTGGGCGGGGGGCTGCATCAACACTTTTTGGCACCACCTGTATATTTAAAAGAAAACAGCACTTCCTTCTTTCAAAAATTACCCATAACATTTCTAAGCAGCAACCCCACGGAGAGCATCCGAGAGTCCCAGGCTTCGCCTGGGACTCTCGGCTAGTTCACCTGAGTGGTATGGACTTTATCAAAGGTTTTGTACTTGTAGGTCACACCCTTGACAAATCCCCGCCGCGGGCCTCGGAGCCAAGCTTTACCTCATCCTCATCTTCGGCGGCCAACTGCTTTCGCTCACAGAAGACGGTTTGCAGATGCCTGTGTGGGACTGCAATTCATGAGGCACACAAGGTTTGCTTTCCCCCCTAGACTTACGCGCAGCATCATAGAGCTTGCGAGCTCGAGAACGGATTCACCACAACGTCAGTGCTTCATCTGGCTATGTACCTTAACAAGGTTCTTGTCATCATCAGCTAGGGCACTATGCGGCCCTGGAACATCCGCATGCAGTTCTTAATTTTAATTTTACGCCTTTCTAGGAAACAAAATTAAACAAAACAATTCCAGGACGTGCATCCACAAGTTCAACAACGTGATAGCGTGGATGCAGACTCGCCCTGCGCGATCACAGCGCTCACGCGATTACCTGTGGCAATCAGGTTTTCATCAGGCAAAACATTGCTCTACGATACAGGAGTGGACGAACGGCTCATGCACATCTTCATTAATGAGTGCCCAGCTCATGTCTTGTCGTCCCGCAGCGATGAGCATCTTGTTTTTATTTTACGAGAATTTTTTATCTTAATTGCATTACAGATGTGCTCGCTAGTGCGTTGTTGAAAGGTCATATTGCGTTATGGGTTCTCAACAATGGTGGGCGCCTGTTCCACGTCTTTGTGGGCCCATGATTGCGCAGTGATGACTGCTATAGATTGGGTGCAAGGCCAGCCGATTCTCATCAGCTCAGGGGAGGACAATAGCGTGAAGGTATTAAAACAGTATTGCATCACATTTGGCTTTGACGAGGAAGTATCCGGGCTCTACGTACGCAGCTTTCTGCCTCTACCAATTCCATTTGCTCAGGCTGAGCACCATGGATGCAGGGTGCTTATGAGCTCGGTAAACATCTGGAGGCGACTTATGGTAAAGATGCGTTCGCGATGGTTGTCGATGAAGGGGGTTCGTACCGATTTTTTTCGCCGTGCTCCGTCTGCATCTGATATATTTTGTGGACTCAGGGGGGTTCTCGGAGCAGTACGGTGGCGTATTTGCAGTTCCCGCCGTCGGCGAGAAAGGCTACTTTGATACTCTACTCGAAGTATTGTCTCCTGGTGGCCATTCAAGTGTCCCCCCTGTTCACACTGTAAGTTGATCTTTTTTTCATTGTCGGCGGAGACTGATGGACAATGTAGAGCATAGGCATCCTCTCTGCTCTTCTTGTGGAATACGAGACACACCCAATTCCAGCTTTTCTTGACCGCACCACGCCATTCTATGGCATGTTGCAATGCTTTGCCGCGCATGCGCCTGATATGGACAGTAAGCTCCGCAAGACAGTTCAGCAGTCCGCGAGCTCGGACAAGGCGCTGCACGAGCTCGAGAAGGTTATCGCGAAGGATAAGGTGCTCCGTGCTCTCGTGGGCACGACACAGGCAATTGATCTTATCCAGGGCAGCGTTAAAGCGAATGCGCTGCCGGAGCAGGCGTGGGCTATCGTCAATCATTGTATTGCTTCTCAGAGGTACGAAGGTCTCTCTAAGTCCGTTATTCTCTCCAATAAAAGCTGATGCAAATCCACAGCTCGGTCGCGGCGACCAAGGAGCATGATACCAAGCTCGTGGTCGAACTCGCCGAGAAATTCAACCTAACCTACAATGCATTCGGAAAGGACTTACACACAGGATCAAGTGGATCGCTCACACTCACCAATGCATTTCATAGTGCGCTTGAACCTGCACCCATCACTCCCACGGACGCGGCGCCATATCAACTGCTTTCAGGCACAATTCGTGCGACGTACAACTCCCACCGCAGTTTTTGGAATACGGAGGAGGTGCAGGTTGTGCCAGGGATTTTGACTGGCAACACCGGTTTGCAATCTTTAAGTTGCTGTGAAATAGCAGTTCGGTTGTTGCGATTTGTCGTAGCTTAGTGAATTCGAAACAGTGAGACAAAGACAAAAACAAGTAGAATTCGCATTTGGCCTACTGAGCTCTGAGGCAAACGGATAAGATATCGAGTACATGCACTACAGCTACTTAGGCCCCGCTCGGCTGCAAAAGTTAGCTAACTTTTCCTCGCCAAAATCACGAGTTAGCTAACTTTCCGGTTAGCTAACCGGAGTTAGCTAACTCGATGTGAAAAGTCTGTTCGGTGCACGGCCAATTTAGCTAACTGGGTGACATGAGTCGACTTGCCGGTAGCAACCGGCTGTCACTGCCGACTCGCTTGTATGTAGTATACTGAACACTTTTTTTCTCCTTTCGCTGCGCGCACACAGGCTTTGGAAGGTATGTTGGACATAGAAAGGGTCATTATGCATCGGGAAAAAATTTCAATGAAGTTGGCACGGTTTTGAATGCATAGGCTTGTTGTACATAGGTATTTTTATGTAGAAAATGACGAGCTACATAAGCGATCACCGCTGCCAAATAAGGAGGAAAAGCCTTTTATCTTCCTTTTTTTGGCAGCGCCAATCGTTAACCCACAAGTTACGTTCTGTGACTACTACATGACATTATGTGACAGAACCTAGCTAACTCCCCGGGCGCGGATTAGCCCCAGTGCGGCAATCCCCGACTGTCAAGTTAGCTAAACAGAGTTAGCTAACTAGTGCAGCCGAGCGGGGCCTTATACATGTACTGCACAGACTGATAAGGAACAATAAACAAACATGACACGACGATCGAGCTCGTCATTCCAACATCGGTTTGGCCGACGAATTACACGCAGATACCCAATATTATTGGAACCTCACGAAACACATTTTCCGCTATAACCACGAGAACATGTTAAGGTCTGATGGCATTCCTGGTGGCATTCATACTGTCAACGAATGTACGTTTAGGTGCATTTATTTCAAGGCAAAGATCATGCTGACAAGTCGATTCAGCAATCGCTGTCGAGAGTTTCCTCGAGATGATCAGATTCTTTGCGACCCTTATTGTCAATGTGGATGAGTATGAGATCTGAGAGGTTGTGATGCACTCAAAATCGGATGAAATAAAAGTCGTAATGTGTAAACCAGAAAAGAAAAGGAAGGGCTTAATTGGGGTTCACTTCTATGAAGGGCCCGGGTTCGTCACTCACCCTAAAGGCTTCCTTTCTGTTACTGCGGTGATAAGCTGCCTTCAAGAACATTGATGCAGTGCGGAAGCTGAAGATGTGCTTTGGAATTAAGCAGAAGAACGAATGGAGGAAAGGTCAGTCTGTGCAGGGCCGAAACTTCAGTAAAGGCGGAAAGGCGGAAAGAAAGGACTCGGATTAAGTGCAAGAAGAGTTCAAAGCAAGGCGTGTCCACTATCAATACCTGTTTTGATATGTACAAATCGCCAAAAAAAAGCAAAGGCCATATGAAACAAAGTGGATGTGCTGAGCAATTTATATTATAATTTCCTAAGCTTGTCAGTGCGATTGCATTGCAATGAGGGGAGGTAACGCCTGTCAAAAGAGTGTAATTTCGTTTTCGTTTTCTTTTTTTTTTTTTTTTGATAAGTTGAGGGTGGACTGTGAGTACGACGTGAAACTGTTTGTGGGTGTTTATTTGCTTGGGCTCGTCAGAAATCGCCACTTCAGGACTGGCTTTTCAACGTCGTTCTGCCACACTCTTTCTCTGTACTCAGTAAACCTCTTCACGTCCAAACCAGATAATAGTGACGAAAAATGATTTTTATGCACCTCCTGAAGGAAGGATCACCGACTGGTCAGCCACCCGCACCTGACAATTGATGGTGGATGCTTCGCGAAAGGGATAAAACTTCAATGTAATCGGAATGGAAATTCTTGGTGAGTTGATTTCTATTACTGTCGGAATGTTTCTGTAGCATAATAGGTTTTGTGTATTCAATAATGGAGATGGGTAGTTTTGAGTATAAGTATGCAGAAACTTCGAAAAGTGTAAGTGTCGACAGTGTCCTATCGGTTGATCGTGCAGGCGCCTGCAAAGGGTCTCGTTGGTTGACACTCGACGGTTCGATCCGTGCAGTGTGGTCATTTTTTTTGTTCTTTATCACACTTCTCCCTTCGAGCCAAATCTCAGTCTGCATTTGAACGTACCATTAACATTGTAAAATAGTTCGGTATCTAAGTGAATGAAAGCCTCTTGCTTTTGTGCGAAAACATGAACATAATTGTATTTGTTATCTAGTGTATAATATGTGGTCTAGATACACAGCAATCCGCACAACAGCAAAGAGCGAAGACAGCGAAGATATGTAGCGAAAACATTACACGTAATACAGAGTAATGGTCGCAAAAGTGATCTGTGTTCAATAAGCAATCAACTTTCATGGTATTTGCGTCTTTGTCTTCGCCAGTATTCGTGCCAACATCCACGACCTCCTCATCTGTATCCTCTCCATTGTAGATCGTCCAACCTGTCCAATGAGATTTATACCCCCCGTGCCCGGAGCCTGAGGCCTGTGAATGCTCTCTGCTATCCTATTCGGACTTCTGTACATGTTATTCAGTCGTCGCGTCACGTCCAGCAAAATCTTATATGCTGCGGGTTCTGGTCCCACCGGCTTCTAGACTCCTCCAGACCCCCAATATAAAAGTCGAATCAAGCATATTAGAGCGAACCTCAATAACCCTGCGCTCCGAGTGCTCAAGCATCATCAACACCATTTTCTTGAAAGAAGACATTTACCATCGCATCGCCTGCCCTCGCCATCATGTGCCCTTCGCTCAAGTCTTTTATCGCTTGCTCTATCGTCGGTCTTTTCGACGGGTTTGTTTGCCAGCATGCCTTTATAACCTCCCACACATAATACTCGGGCTTGCGCCCGCCTGCCAAACCGCCGGGACGCGTAGGACGTTTCTTGGATAATACGACCTCCATTATGACAGCGCCATCGCGGAGGTCGGGAAAGGGGACTTGCTCCGTGAAAACCTGTTTGACATGGACATACTCATCAACGTCTTCCTCTGGTCAACCACTGATTTTCGATTCACCTCCAGGCATGTCATCGCGAACGCATAGACATCGGTTTTTGTAGAGTGTATTCTAGTCCTCAAATTGTCCTCGCTCACGAAAAGCATGGCTTCTAGGAGCTCTGGGGCCTGCCACCTGACGGATCCACACCCGTCGTGTTCAGCATACCGCGGTTGCTCGCATTCTTCGCTTGCCAGCCCGAAGTCAGAAATAAGAGGACAATCGCTGCTGTCAACAAGAACATTTGCCTGTAAATAAAAAGTCGTTGATGTCATTATGTACGCTCTTTATATGAATTTGTTCCAAATGAAAAGTCTCACGCATTTTAGATCCCCGTGAACAACTGGCGGCGTACGTGTGTGCAGGTACTTAACACCCTCGGCAATTCCAATTATCTATACGCGGCAGTTAGCCACAAATGGAACGCATTGAGTTCGCAGAAATAGCGACGAACCATGGAAACCCGATCGAAGTCAGGATTGCGCTTTAAGAACTTTCGGAGGTCTTCGTTCTCCATCCAAGGAGAAATTATGGCCATTTGCCGCGAAAGTTTGTCGATGCATAATCCCAGAAATGGGAGCACGTTCTTGTGTTTAAGATTTCTCCAGATAGATATCTCTTTAAGCATTTCCTGCGGTCTACATGTGAACAACTTCGAAAATGTCCGTATTCTTGTGCCCGACCT